>JZKD02S1706051.1:162349-182670 GCA_000966675.3 Picea glauca
TATTTACTTCTTATCAACCATGAAAAAATAATAATGAGTCATATTTACATCAAACAACCTTGGTTCCATTACCCAAACCTTTGTGCTATGGGGCTTTCTTCAAGGGTTGACATCATTAACAACCGACCTTAGTCAACAATGTGCTTTCAGATCTTCGATGGGGAATGCAGGGCGAAACTAGAGTGTATGGTCAAGCCCTGAAAATGCTCGAGAAGAAGATAACAGTCCATTCTCAACCTCTATACGACTCCAATACTGTCCAAAAGGAATCTCCAACATATTCATTTGGAAACTTAAGGAATCTCCAACATATTAACCTGTATAAGTGCTCTAGTCTAAAGATGCTTCTAGATTCGTTTGGAAACTTAACGAATCTCACAATTATTGACCTGTTCGCGTTCTCTAGTTTGCAGATGCTTCCAGATTCGTTTGGAAACTTAACGAATCTCACAATTATTGACCTGTCTTATTGTCGCGATCTGCAGATGCTTCTAGAGTCGTTTGGGAACTTAACGAAGTTGACTAATATTGAATCGTCGGGATGTTCTAGTCTGCACATGCTTCCATATTCCCTTGGAAACTTAATTAAGCTGAGATATATTGAGCTATCAGATTGCTCCAGTTTCCAGATGCTACCAGATTCATTTGGGAACTTAATCAACCTGACATACATTAGAATGTCCAATTGTTCCAATTTGGAAATACTTTGAGATTCGTTTCGGAACTTAACAAACATTTCAACTATTTTCTTGAATGGGCGCTCCAGTTTGAAGATGCTTCCAGATTCGTTTGGTAACTTGAAGAATATGAAAAATATATACCTGTCCAGGTGCTCTAGTGTGCAGGTGCTTCCATATTCGTTCGGGAACCTAAGGAACCTCCGTTATATTTCGTTGCTCAAGTGCTCTAGCATGTAGATGCTTCCAAATTCCTTTGGGAATTTAAGAGAACTCGAAGTACTAAAGTTCGACAGATTGACCATCTCGTGCAAAATCCTTGGCGACTTGGACACATTTAAATGCTGAGATATCTCAAACTGGGAGACTTAATGGAAGACTTAATAGTTGCAATTATAATTAGCAAGTGTAGGCTTTTATAAGAACTTTTATGTTATTTTATGTATGAGTGTATGACATAGAATCGTTATGCTCAAGTGTACAATAATCATTTATAACGTATCATGTGTAAAAACCAAGCTAAAAACCAAGCTAGAGAAAAAATAAAGCAGTGGGCTAAACGTACTACAAAATGATTTTTTCTGGGGACATTTGTTTAAAATCTGGCGAGAAATTGTTAGATTCATAGATTTGAGTGATTATTTTTGTATAATCTGAGTTTCCTAGGGGTTTTTCAGCATGCTGAATCCATCTATGCATTCAGAAATGGATTTTGAATAACAAAAATAGTGATTCGTGTAAATTTATATCGTTGGATTCCAACGAAAAAAGCCATTTCGCAGAACAACTAGATAACACCAAAAATTAAAGGGCCTACAAAACAATGAGTTAAAGGGTTTGCACACAGTGAGTTAAAGGGTCTGCAAGCATTGAGCTAGTGGGAGAAAAAAGAAAACAGATCAAACAGAAAATAGAGAAATAAATGAGGGCGTGATATCCTTATTTCTCTCTATCAAACCAGTGAAGAAAATAACCAGGTTTACAACTCTGTACCTTTGCCTCGACGAGATACATATTTATTTATCATAGTTGGACTGTTCATGAACCAATGAATAGTTGAAGTACCACACATGATTCTGTCTGTCGAAACTGATTGAACTCCCACACATAATACTAACCGTTAAAACTGTTTGAACTCCTGAAACTGTATTATTTTCACCTCCCAACAATCTTCACCTTGAAAACAATTTTCCTGCTATCTTTCTCAACAAATTTGATCATCACCTTTTCTACAAGCCAAGAGAATCTAAACGCCACCATAACTTCTCTAACAACATTGGTTGCATGAGCATGTCTATATAGTTTACTCAAGTATGGACAACTCCACTTCCACTGAATCAACATAACCACAAACCAAATCATTGAAACCATTATAGGTGATACTCATTCTTCTTAGATATCGAAGCATCCATCTCCATGCTCTTTACCTGGTTTTGGCATGTGTCCACTGACAACACCAACTACATGTGAAATATTTGAAAATTCCATCACAAACATCAACCTTCCCACTGTACTTGCATAAGGTACATGAGACATGTAGTCCTTTTCTTCCTTACTATCAGGACATAAACTTGAACAAATATTACAATGGAAAGCTACAAGGATATTTATTGGTTTCATGATGCTCATACTGAACATCATCGGTTTCTTCTCCATAGACTTGTGACAACCAAAACTTACTATTTCTCGTGTTTCTATGTACTTCTATGCCCAAGATTTGTTTTGTTACTCCTAGATCCATCATCTAAAACATCTTGACCAACTGAGCCTTTGACTTGCTGAACTTAACCACGTTTGAGCTTGCAACAAGCATATCATCAACATATAACAACAAGATAATGAATATTCCATTGAAACTTTTGAAGTAAACACAATGATCATGCTCACTTCCAGTAAAATTTTGGTTCATCGTGAAGGAATCAACCAGCTTGTACCGTTGCCTGGGTACCTTTAGGCCATACAATGATTCCCCGAGTTTGCAAGCAAATCTCCCTTTGTGATCGTAAACAACATCTAATTGTTCCATGTACATATCTCTACTAGTGATGATTTTGCGGGCACTAAAATACCACAATCTACATCCCTTATTTCCATCACTATAACAAATAGAGATATTTAACTTGCAGAAATTCAAAGATTGTAAAACTGGAAATAGCTTACAGTTTGTCAATACCTATAGCCACAACCCTTTCTTGCTCATATGGCCTAGTCGCTAATGCCATATACAAGTAGATGCTCTTACTTCCTTAGATACCACCATTACTTCAATTACTTGAGTTCTTCCTTCCAGTTTGTAAAGGTTTCCAATCTTTGTAGCCTTCATAACCACCAAGATGCCCTTGCACACTTTCAGTGCTCCACCTTGACCTGTAAGCCTATAACCTCCGTAACTCCCAAAGAAATCAAATTCTATTTAAGTTCAAGTACATTAACATCCATCAACGTTCTTACAATATCATCAAACATCTTAATCTTCATGCTCCCAATCCCAACAATTTTACAAGAAATATCATTTCCCATAAAAACAACACCGTCATCTATAGATTGGTAAGAAGAAAACCAACTTCTGCATGAAGACATGTGATGGGAATCACCAAAATATAACAACCATTCTTCTTGATATTGTGAGATATAACTACAAACATATAAAACTTCATCAAGCATACATGAACTTGATTCAACCAAATTTGCTTCCTAACTGGAGTCTTCCTTCGATTCTTTTATTTTCCAACAATTTTTCTTGAGATGCCCTAATTTACCACTGTACCAACATCTTAAATTGCCTTTTGACTTGGATCTGAATATACCTCATGATTCCCCTCTTCCTTTGGATCAACCTCTAACCACCAATGCTTTTAGTGTGGAGGTTTCTATATTGGATTTCTTCCTCACCTCCTGAGACAAAAAAGCACCCACAATAGAGTCAAACTCAAGGGTGTTTGTTGTGCTAAAGCTAATAGAAGTGACTAGATGATCCCAAGACTTAGGCAATGAACACAACAAGGTCACTGCCTTATCTTCCTCATTGATTTTTACATCCATACTAGTTAACTCACATAAAAAAGTATTAAATACTTTTAAATGCTCAACAATTTTGGTATCTTCTTTCATATGTAGATTGTATAGTTGTCTCTTCAAGTAGGTTCAATTCGTCAGATATTTTTTCATGTAGAGCCTCTCCATTCTGCTCCATAGGATTGTTGTTGTTTCCTCTCCAACGATATTGAAGAGTATGTCGTTGGCCAAACACAACCAAATGGTGTTGAGACCCCTTGCATCAAGATCTTCCCATTCATCATCCGACATACCCATTGGATTCATTCTCTTTCCATCCAATTCTTTGTGCAATACTTGTTGCACCAAAAAATCCCGCATCTCCAGCATCCACAACTCAAAGTTGTTCTTTCCATTAAATTTCTCCACTTAGAACTTAACACTTGAGATTTTCTCCATTCTCCATGAACTCCTCCTCGTCTCTTCATAGATTGATCCTCGTCTCTTTGAGAAACCCTCGAATCGACTCCTCCTTGACTCTCTACATGCAGGATCTTTCTTCCTCGGTCTCTATGTGTGGGAACAAGCTTCTTAAGCTCTCTACGCATGGTCTCTTCCTTCCTCGGTCTCTAATACCAATTGTTGAAAAAGGTAAGCCTAAAAAAAGAAAAAAATATTAAAGGGCCTACAAAACAATGAGTTAGTACAGGGTCTGCAAGCATTGAGTTAATGTGCAAAAAAAGAAAACAGATCGAACAATAAATAAATAAATAAATGGGGGTGCAATATATTTATTTCTCTCTATCAAACTAATGAAGAAAATAAAGAGGTGTACAACTCTCTGCCTTTGCCTCTACGAGCTACACATTTGTTTATCATAGTCGAACAGTTCATGAACCAAGTAATGGTTGAATTCCTGCATAGGATTATGACTTTCAAAACCGATTGAACTCCCACACTGAATACTAACCATTGAAACCAGTTGAACTCCCGAAACTGTATTGTTGTCACCTTCCAACATATCAATCATATATAAAATATTTTAATATATTTATTGGTGAGTTCAAGTTAATGATGGTCTCTCATGAAGCATTAGTGACAATACAAACACAGAGAAATAAGAATATGTTAACTTGGAGGGATTATTCAATGTACTTTTACAATGAATTTGAGTATGGTGTAAAAAGATGAAATGTAGAAAATTAAATTAGCTTTATGAATATATAATCTTTATTTATAGAAATTTTGAATAACTATGTGAAATTTAAGTTTTTCTCACAATGATATATTATTTTTCAAACAAAATATAAGGTATATGTCTTCGTTAGTGTAGGTGTTGAGTACCTTAATTGTTGGACACACGGATTAGAATAAGCGTGAAGTTCATATTACTCATGAGAATGATACATCTATTAATGAAATTTAGATAACCTTTGGATTCATCTTCCAAGGTATATTGGAGTCCCCATGATTGTTACAATAACTTGACTCTTCATATTCCATCAAGTTTGTAACCCTAACGGATTACGTTTCCAACATTTCCCCCCTTAATCCGAAGAGGTGTATGTGAGTCTAAGGTGAGATGTGATATTTGAAAGTGGGAAACTGATATTTGGAAGTGTGTAGATGTTGATGGATGAATGTGCTCTTTGAATTTGGTGGTTTTCAGATTAACACAAATTGAATGTATAACAAAAGTTGATGTTTTCTACTAATTTGTGGAGGTGGTTTAAGGAAGACCACAAACCAATTTGGTGGTTTATGGATGACCACAAACTTTGGAACTTGGATTTAGGCTCAATGGTTCCCGACACATTTCCTAAGTTAGTTAGAAGCTAAAAGCTGGTGTCTTTTTATAATTGGAAGTTCTCTTGAATATTGGTTCAAATATGACCATAAACTGTGACATAAAAGAAGTTGAAAGTCTTCTAACAAGTAGAGGTTTAATGGAAACCAGAAACCATTGTCTAGTAGAAGTTGTAAGTCTTCTATTAAGTGGTGATTTTAGGAAAACCACAAGCCAATCACGCTCTCTTGTTATTGATCGATTGATAAGACTTCGAAACTTGAAGCCTAACTGCCAATTATTGATGTTTTCCCCCCCAATTAGGTACAAGGTGAGAAAATGCAAATTATTTCACTGCAAGATGCATCAATACCCGAGAATGAATTCTATGGTATGATTGAGATATCTTCTTGGATACTTATGACCATTTCGAAGAAGCCATCCACCCATAATGGTTCTTTACTCTTGCAGAGTTCTTGTTGTTAGGACATCTATATGAATGATGATTGTGATTTCCGCAATTCTCACAAGGATGAAGATCAAAGCATTGATCTTCCATGTGGCCAAATTTATAATAATATTGGAATTTTTTAATCTACTCTTGAACTGGAGTAGGTTAATGTGAACCTTCTCATAGGAGTCCAACACTCTAGAACTGGATCGGTTTGGTATAATCCAGAATATGAAAGTTGACTTCCTTTTCATATCCGATACTAGTTCTGTGTCTATTTTTCCTGATTTCTTCCCAAGGTTTGATGACTGTCTTGGAAAGAGGAAGATAATCTTCATATGTACTTGAAACTAGATTTGGCTCATGAGTTGTTGGTCTAGATCAACATCATCATCTTCATCATCTTAAAAAATAGGGTTATGAACAAGGAATAGTTCCATATGTTGTCGAAGATTCTTTCTCTCAAGTGCATCGTGAAGGAGTCAAGTTTGAGTTTGCAGTCGTGTTATTTTGGCTTGCGTAGATTGCAAGCATGTTACAAAAGAATTCAAAGTGGTTTTGTCAATGGTGACTGTATTGTCCACAAAAGATATGATTAGAGTGTTCAGTGACTCTAACAGTTCCTCAACTCCAGCCATAACTCAAAAATATACCTCAAAGGTTTCTTGCAACTCCACCCTTTCACAATCATACTATACAATGAAAACTCAACTATGAAGACTTAGCAAATGAAGGGTGTCAGTGTTTACTGAAAATGCACCCACTTACAAAAAAAAAAAAATGTTCAAACCAGAATGAATAGATGTATACCAAATTTTTCATTGGAAGTAGCCAATGTCAACACCACATTGAATTGTCTTGCAATTTTACTATTATAATCATCAACCACCATCAATGGTCACTTTCTTTGGGTCTACCTTCAATCCCAATTATGTCGTCAACAATGAATACAATGCTTGTCTTGAAAGGTTTGTCAATTCATGGACTTATTGGATCCCTGCAATTGTCGTTTCCAAAATTTGAGCACCAAATAAACTGAATATCCCCCCCAAGTGATATATGAATATGAAAAGCGTAATGGAAATGCTCTTCAAAGAAACAATATATAATCACATCTATGTTTACAAGGATGAAAAGAGTGCAACCAAGGATTTAAAACACAACCCATCAATTTGGCTAAAAATAAATCTCTTGGAACCTAATGGAAGAAGATATGTGGATGGACATCGAAGGCCATCAATATTCAGACATATGGAAAAATGAATTACTAGAAGGACCAACATCAAATGAATAACATAGTGAATACTCTCATTCAAAATAGTATTGTAAGGGACTCCCATGTCTCGACTCTCCCAATGTGGATTTCATGGATAAGCTCTCCAAGTTGTTGGCGGAAATAAAATCAAATTTGGCATGGATCGAGAGGCCTACGATCACATGTCTGCTAGTCCTTTATTCCTTGAATATTATTCTAGAGATATACCATGCCAACATCCATCTCCATCACCTATTCGATACATACTTCAACATACTCCTACGCACGTTGATTTGTACAATTTGGGTAATTACCTACAAGGCTACCCCACGTGCATCTGGCATAAGCTCACAATAATTCAAAAACTCTTCGACAGATATGTTCACATGGTGCACATATCGAGGATCAGTGTTCCCACATACTTTTAGATAGCACCTTCATCAATAGACAATGCCAATGTATATAGCCTACAAATCTAAAATTGATTGTTTGATGCCTCACAATGTTGATATTGACTCTACAATGGCTTCAAACTTTTACCAGAAAATTGAATCTGAAAGTGGGATTCTATAGGGAAAACCGTTGAAGTCGAGAGATGAAGGTAAGATATAAGAAACCCAGATGAAACGAGACTTTGAGAGGCAACTCATATTCAAGCCTCATAATATGATGTGGCTGTTAAGATCTCCAAAAAGAATTGTTTGATTGTATGGGAAAGTAATCATACACACTCTTGGATGGGGTTCACCACATTCATGAAATTATAAATATCAATTTATGGAGGTCTTCTAATGCCCAGTTGAGGTATATGAATGTATTTAAAACCAAGTATATGCATGTGTGTACAGCCAAACATATGGAAGTGCTCTTGGAAATAACTAGAAACACAATTTGTGTAGTTAATTATCAACCACAAGTTCTGTGATGACTAGCCACAACAACACTGATACTTACAAAAACAGGAGTTAATGTAACTAACAAGCGCTTATGTAAGGGATTTGGGTGTTGATTTAAAGCAATTTGAGCGAGCAAGACTTTGGAGGCAGGATGAGGTTTCTAGTGGGAAGTATTGTGGCCAGATATCTCAAGAAGAAGCGGTATGTCAAGTGTTGGGTAGGATATGGAGAAGGTTCATCTTCAACACCTACAAATGAGTAGAACCAGATTGCTCAAGTGCATGCTGATGAATTTTTTTTCAAGACCGTGTTAGTAGATTGGGGTTCATCACGCATGTGGATAAAATTGGGTTTCTACAAGACATTAAGGTTCGATACACAAAAAGAAAACTAGGGTTCTGCAAGACATGCAAAACAAAAAAGTTGAGCACTAGAATAAACTAGGTTTATTTTGCAGGGAAAGCATCAAATTTCCTTGTAAGCATGTCAAAACCTCCACTTTGTGGCTTACTCATGATAGGCAATAATCTGAAACGGTCAGTCAGGGAATAATTAAAATGTCTGAGAGAAATAACTCCCAATGGTTTCCCTAGCAACATGCACGGTTGGCACAACCTTTCTCATAATATAAGCCAATGGTCAAATTAGAGTAGGTTTAGGTTTCCTAGGATGTGAGCAAAAAGAGCATGGTGTTTCTTAGTAGAGATTCAATATTGGTTACTCAACAAAGATTCTTGGACACCAGGGTACAACAAAGATTCATGGCTAGATGACACACCAACATATGTAGAAACCATGTATTTGCATGAAAGGGGAGAGGAAACATCCAGGAAGACAAATGGATAGTCTTGCAGGAAAACAAAGGTGTTTTATACACAACTAAGCTATGGAAGACTAACATAGCTCAATTCAGGGCTAGTAACTGAGGTTGCTCTAATACTACTATTAGAATGCACAATATTAGAATAAGTGTGAAGTTCATATTATTCATGAGTATGATAAATCTATTAATACAATTTAGATGACCTTTGGATTTATCTTCCAAGGTCTCTAGGACTTCCTATGATCGTTATAATAACATGACTCTTCATATTTCGTCAAGTCGTAAACCTAACGGATTACGTTTCCAACATTAATGATGGAATTTCCTTAAAAAAAATCTAGAATTGTAGGGAACCCATTGTTCTAGTGCGGGGTATTTTTTCAAAATTTATAATAATTGCAAAAAACCCATTATTCTAATCTAGGGTATTTTTTTTTAATATATAATATTAATTTTATATATTTTTTAAATTGTGAACAATCTCCACCTTGACAACAATCAACCTGATACCTTTCTCCTTCTTTATTCATCACCTTTTCTACAAGCCAAGAGAAGCCAAGCACCATCGTAGCTCTCTAATAGTACTAGCTTTGTGAACATTTCTACACAGTTCTCTTTTGTATGCACTTTCTCAAGAGAGACTCCACGTTCATCGATGATGTTGGAGCCGCCTTTTTCAGTTGTTTTAAATGTAATTCTTAAAGTCAAGGATGGCCTTTAATATTTCTTTTATTTCGTGATCCTTACCCATTGGAAACTTTAGTAGTCCCGACATGTGAAGTAGCGATGGCCGTCATACTCCTAAGTCACTACTTTTTAATCGATTAAATGAAATTTTCAGTTTTTGTACCTCGGGATATCGTGCTTTGGGAGTTACAAGTCACATGGTTTACAAGCCCTGATACATGAAATAGAGAAAAGATTTTGAAATATTACCTTAGGTTAGCGTCGAGAGTGAATTTCCTTAAACCTTAGTTAAGTTTTGTCGGAGTTTCGCGTCTCGGTGATCGCTCTCCCCAAAAACATTACCATCATAACTCTGATAGGCGAAGTTGTGAGAAGGTTTCCAAAGTCACCCGGGTTAGTGTTAGAGGTAAGTCATTTTAAACCGTAGTTAAACAAATGTCGTAGTTTCACGACTCGACATTCACTCTTCCAAGAAACTATACCTTCATAGCCCTGAGTCGCAAAATCACGATATTAATTAAACACTTAATCTGGATTATGTTTTTGCCCAACTAGATCGCGTCATCGCGATCTCGGGTTTTAGGGGCTCGAAGGATAGAAGTGAAATATCCCGATACGGCGAACGCCGAAAGGGTGATTAAAGTTTAAAGAAAACCTAATTAAAGAAACTAAGCTAGATTAATCAGTGTATTAATATAAATATTAACACACACCGTCTACGGGGTAAATTTAAATGTTTTTTGCGCTAACTTGTGTCACGACCCGTCAAAATTTATAGCATTTATTTGAAATGAGGTGAAGTGACAGGTAAAGATGTTGTTTTTATTGCTAAATGTTTCTCTAAAAATGATTTGACCATTCTGTTCATAAGGACGCTGGGGTTTTAAATGGTCGAGATATAGAGTCCTTTCTCTCATTGTTTCAAATTTCATTTCTATCTTGCACAAAGAAGCTTTTCTCATCAGGATAATTTCTATATGTATCCACATTTTTACTACAGGAGAGCTAAGTCAGATTCCTCTATCATGGCCCCACAAAAAACGTCCAAGGCAATTACTGAGAGTCCAGGGAAAGGCTCATATACTGTTTCCGATACTTCACCCCGAAGTATTGATTCTATCAAAACCTGGTGATAAGTCTCTAAGGTTCTTCAATTCCTAATTGGTGAAATGTTCAGATGATTCCAGCGACAATGAAAAGGATGATTTGGCCACCAAATACAAAATCAGTGTTCAAGCAGAGATGCATAAAATAGCGGCAAGGCCACGGCTCCTTCCATATTATGATATGATCCGATGGACACTAGATCATGTAGACATCCCGACCAGGACAATTATCAATGAGCAGAAGGTAACTATTGGGACCTTTAGACCAGTACACTTGCAGGAAATGTACAAATTGTCATCCCCGCCAAACTTCGCATACAATGCCCAACCCTCCAAGCAAGCAAAAATCCCCAACCCTCCAAGCAAGCCAGCCCCGATTGTTACCCCAGGGAAATCATCCAAGCAAATCGGCAGTCCCATCGCTTCTGTCACTCCCCAATAGTCTACAAAGGGGATCCCGGACGCAGGATGGATTTTCGGCGAAGAACTAAAGCCTATTACCGTGGAAGAATTTCCTCCGAATGAATTTTTCTTCAATAAGAAGAGAAAGGTTGTTGTGAAACAAGAGCTTTATCGAGAATTAGGCACTGTAGCCAAAAAGTTTAAAATCCTAGTCGATGGGAGAACCATGAAAAAAGAGGAGTTTGCAACTTAGATAGTAGGGACGTTGAGGGATTTTGCTACCGCGAACCAATACTCTGTAGGGTCCCTAAAAGAACAGTTGAAGCGAAAAAATCAATTTATGGAGGTCTTCTAATGCCCAATTGAGGTATATGCATGTATTTAGAACCAAGTATATGCATGTGTGTACAACCAAACATATGGAAGTGCTCTTGGAAATAACTAGAAACACAATTTGTGTAGTTAATTATCAACCACAAGTTCTGTGACGACCAACCACAACAACATTGATACTTACAAAAACAAGAGCCAATGTAACTAACAAGCGCTTATGTAAGGGATTTGGGTGTTGATTTAAAGCAATTTGAGCGAGAAAGACTTTGGAGGCAGGATGAGGTTTCTAGTGGGAAGTATTGTGGCCAAATATCTCAAGAAAAAGCGGTATGCCAAGTGTTGGGTAGGATATGGAGAAGGTTCATCTTCAACACCTACAAATGAGTAGAACCAGATTGCTCAAGTGCATGTTGATGAATTTTTTTTCAAGACCGTGTCATTAGATTAGGGTTCATCACACATGTGGATAAAATTGGGTTTCTACAAGACATTAAGGTTCGATACACAAAAAKAAAACTAGGGTTCTGCAAGACATGCGAAACGAAAAAGTTGAGCAYTRGAATAAACTGGGTTTATTTTGCAGGGAAAGCATCAAATTTCCTTRTAAGCAYGTCAAAACCTCCACTTTGTGGATTACTCATGATAGGMAATAATCTGAAACACTCAGTCAGGGAATAATTAAAATGTCTGAGAGAAATAACTCCCAATGGTTTCCCTAGCAAMATGCACRGTTGGCACAATCTTTCTCATAATATAAGTCAATGGTCAAATTAGAGTAGGTTTAGGTTTCCTAGGATGTGAGCAAAAAGAGCATGGTGTTTCTTAGCAGAGATTCAATATTGGTTACTCAACAAATATTCTTGGACAGTAGGGTAGAGCAAAGATTCATGGCTAGATGACACACCAACATATGTAGAAACCATGTATTTGCATGAGAGGGGAGAGGAAACATCCAGGAAGACAAATGGATAGTCTTGCAGGAAAACAAAGGTGTTTTATACACAACTAAGCTATGGAATACTAACATAGCTCAATTCAGGCCTAGGAACTGAGGTTGCTCTAATACTACTATTAGAATGCACAATATTAGAATAAGTGTGAAGTTCATATTATTCATGAGTATGATAAATCTATTAATACAATTCAGATGACCTTTGGATTTATCTTCCAAGGTCTCTAGGAATTCTTATGATCGTTATAATAACATGACTCTTCATATTTCGTCAAGTCGTAACCCTAACGGATTAGGTTTCCAACATTAATGATGGAATTTCCTTAAAAAAAATCTAGAATTGTAGGGAACCCATTGTTCTAGTGCGGGGTATTTTTTCAAAATTTATAATAATTGCAGAAAACCCATTATTCTAATCTAGGGTATTTTTTTTTAATATATAATATTAATTTTGTATATTTTTTAAATTGTGAAAGTCAAAATATCCCTGAAATTACAATTCCTTCTGTTAGTGCAAGCTACGAGGGTATTAACATTATCAAACAATTTTATATTTTTTAGATTGTATATCTCGATCTCTTCTAGTGCATCATATAACTTATTTTAAAAGTGGTTAAGCTGATAAAAAGTTACAACATAAATAAAAGAGGTATGTATTTTAGGATTCTAATAAATGTCAAGACAAAAATAGATTAAAAATAGAAAACAATATATATATATATATATATATATATATATATATATATATATATATATATATATATATATATATATATATATATTTAAAATATACATAATCGACTCTATCTTTTTATTTAATTTTATATACATTGGATATGTGTAGCATATAGAAAAATAACGTACAAACTAGAGATATTGAGAGTTATTCATAAAAAATGAGGGTTTTATGTATTTGTGGACAAAACCACTAGGTTTGTCATCCTGAACCTAAATCTAAGTCAACTGATCCGGATTATTTTGAGAATGAAATGAAGGAGGAGATATAAAAATGATATATACAGAGATATTGCAATAAACACAAAGATATAATAATGCACAATTTTTAGTAATGAGAGAATGTACTGAAACTGTAAAATTACAAAGTGAATGACTCGCTAGAATGGTGGCAACTTATCTGTAAGAAGAGATGTGGTGGCTACACTCATTCACAAGAAGATGATGATGTTTTCAGTGAGGCTCTAGAGGCCTTTTTAACATAAAGAAAATCCAAAACCCTAACCCCGGAAGATGAAACGCCAAAAGGTTTGTGGGCCTTGATGGGGGTAGTTGGTACATCAACTTCCCAAGGGTGCAACGTTTGCATATGATCTCCATTTGGGGCACACAATAACTTGTTGGAAAGAGCTATCCGAGGAATACACATTTTTTTCGTCACTATGGCGGGCCCAAAAAACATTGTTTAGGGCCTCAAAACTTCCCCAAAAGTTTAGGACCCAAAATGTTGTAGAACAACTGCTAAGGTGGAAACCTTTGTTTTGAGCCAGTGGAATCTGCGGGTGGCCATCGATTTCCACCTGGATCAATATTACCCCCTTAGGAAGCATTGATCTCCATTGCGTTAAGTCCTCAAGGAAGCTTTTGTTGAATCTGAACCTTGGTGAGATGCTTTCCTTGTTGAAGAAGTTGTCCTGCTTAGCTTGTTGAAGGATGTTATGTGTTGATGTTTGGACAACATCGGGAAGATATTCTTCCATATATATATATATATGACATGATATTTATAATACAAGTTATAAACATATATAATAAATAAGTAGTTATTTATTATCCAAGGGATGCATCCTTTCATGGATGGTCACCATATGTTATCTATATATGGAACACTCATCATTGTAATAAATCATCAATCAAAAATATTATCTCATATAGAAAAATCAACATTATGAACTTGTTGTTGGAGGGGTTGGATCCGCTTAACCAATCTAGCTGCATGATTTTCCTGAGTGTGGGGGGACTTTGTCCGTGAAGATGCAGCATGAAGAACATGAAGGGATTTATAAATTGGTTTGATTGGGTAGTGTGGAGGTACCCCCGTAGGTGAAATATAAATATCTTGGTGCTATTTTACAATCTTGTTGATCTACTTATGTTGGATAGAAGGGTCTTGGACCGAGGCTATAGTGGTTGCAGTGTCCTTCTCTTCTGAACAGATTGTGAAGAGGCTAAAATTTTTGGTATGAGAGATTACTTTGTGGCACTATTTTTCCAGGACAATAGTCAGAACTAACTATGGTATCCTATAGGGCTGACCCCCCAGAGTAACAATGATGCTACGGGGTCGAGACCCATAAAAAACATGATGCCTCCACATATATGGCTGACCTAACAAAACATCATAGACTTCCAATGGGGAAACATCACACAATACCTCAACCTTGAAGGGCTTGATGCCATATGAGAAGCGACACTGTTGGCTGACACAAATATGTCCTCCCTGATGAATCCATCCGATATCGTATGGTTGCAGGTGTGGCGTTGTCGGAAAATCCAATTACTTGATGACCTATATTGAGATGAGGTTCTTCTAGCTTCCTCTATCAACAATAAAATGCAGTGGGGTCCCCTTCACCCACATATGTGAATGGAAAAGGATCCCCCCCGCCCCCCCCTCCTCAGGATCTTATGGATCTTCTATTTGGATTGTTTCGGTAGTAATAATAGCAGTGGGTTCTGTATCAATTGTCTGTCTCCTTTTATTGTTGGTTGAATCATAGTCCAATCTGGGGCTCGGTTTGGTTTCTTTGAGATCGTCTACCAATGACTGTTTCGAGCGAAATTCATTGGTGTTGTGCCAAGGAAATTTGTAGAAGCCGCACCACTTCCCAGTGTCCTTCGTCTTCCTGTTGCTCTTATTTTCCTATGGCTTAGACTGATTGTCTTGAGGTTGGCTATTCTATGGATTAGGGATTCCTTTACCATACTTTGGTTTTTGCGGATTCCCAAACCCAAATTCTCACTTGTTTTGGTGCTTAAATTTCTACTCGATTTTGACAACATATCGGTAAGCTTCTCCTAGTGATGAGATGTCCAAAAACTCCATTTCGGTTTGAATGTACCTGTGTAGAGCCCCATGGTATTTTAGAACTAGAGATGTAGCTCGAAGTCTTTGATACCCAGCTTGGTGCACAATGTATGGAAGTTATTTGTGAACTCCGACACTGTTTGGTCCCTCTCTCGATGCAGCGTGGTCCATCTCATGTACTGGTCGTCATAGTTTCCCACTGGATAATATTTCTCCTTGACCGCATCCATAAACAAATCCCAAGTGGGCTCGGCCCCAAATATTCCAGAATTCTATGTGGAATTTTTCTCCCAGTAAGTTTCCCACTAATGCTTGACATGGGGGAGAGCCTTAAGGAGCGCAAAGGTGATATTTTCTCTGTCGAAAAAATTATCAATAGAGAAATAACCTTCTAGAAAATTTAACCATTTTTCCAAAGCATCTGCATCGATCTGAACTTCAAATACGAGAATATAAAAATTAACTTGTACCTTGAATGGGGTAGCATATCCAAAGCGACTGCTTGATGAAGATGCACCTGTTATTGTCGGCAATCGTTGAAGGATTTGCGAAAAATTATCCAACATCTTGTTCTTCTGTTGTGCAAGGGATTCCTTGAGCAATAGCTTGATGATATATTTTTCTCCCTTGTCTCTCTTCTCTTCCACCATGGGAGGCCACTTGGGCTAGTGAGAGCGGTTTTCCTCAAGAGAAACTAGCTTGAGACCCAACTCTCTATACCCTAACCTCGTCGGGGACATGCACTAAGAGATGAAAAGGAGTAGCATTTTCTGATACCATTGATCCATATTGTTTTGAGAATGAAATGAAGGAAGAGATATAACAATGAAATATACTGAGATATTGCAATAAAAACATAGATATAGTAATGCACAATTTTTATTTAGGATAGAATGTACAAAAACTGTAAAATTTCAGAGTGAATGACTCGCTAGAAGGGTGACATCTTATCTCTGAGAAGAGATGTGTAGGTTATGTTCATTTGAAATAAGATGATGATGTTTTAAATAAGGCTCTAGAAGCCTTTTTAACATAGAGAAAATCCAAAACCCTAACTATGGAATATGAAATGCCAAAAGGTTTTCTGGCCCCGATGGGGGTAGTTGGTATATCAACTTCCCAAGGGCATAAATTTTACATATGATATTTGTTTGGGGTGCACGATAGCTAGTTGGAAAGGTATATCCGAGGACTACACATTTTTCCATCACACTCTGGCCAAAGCCTAAAGTGTGATTGTGGCGGGCCCAAAAAACATTGTTTAGGGCCTCAAAACGACCCCGAATGTTTAGGACCTGAAAAGCTGTAGAAAACTACCAAAGTGGAAACCCCTGTTTTGAGCCAGAGGAATAGGTGGGTGGCCACCGATTTCCACTTGTATCATCAACCAACTCAACAAAAAATTACGCTAGATTTGTCATTCTCGGCCCCCGAAAATTTGAAATGAAAGTAACATGGACACACTCTTAAAATGTGCACACACACTAGGAAGCTGGAAGTTTTCTACCAAGTGGAGGTTTAAGGGAAACCACAAACCATTGTCTAGAAAAAGATGTAAGTCTTCTAGTATGTGGTGATTTCAAGAAAACCATAAACCAATCACACTCGCTTGTTACTGATCAATTGATAAGACTTCGAAACTTGAAGCTTGACTGTCAATCAATAATGTTGTTCCTCATATCATGTACAAGGTAAGAAGATGCAAATTCTTTCACCGCAAGATGTGTCAATACTTGAGAATGAATTCTACGGTATGATTTACATATCTTCTTGGCCATTGATGAGCATCGCCAAGATTCCATCCACCCATATTTGTTCTTTACTCTTGCATATTTCTCATTGTTAGAACATCTATTTGAATGATGATTTTGCTTTTTGCAATGCTCTCAAGGATGAAGATCGAAGCACTGATCTTCCATGTGGCCAACTTGGTGACAGTGTTGGAATTTTTTAATCTCCACTTGAACTGGAGCAGGTGAATGTGTACGTTCTTGTAGGATTCTAGCACTCTGGAACTGAATAGGTTTGGTATAATCTAGAATATGAAAGATGACTTCCTTTTCATATCTGATATTAGTTTTGTATCTATTGTTCCTAATTTCTTCCCAAGGTCTGATGACTAGATGGGAAAGAGGAATTCGATATTCATATGTAATTGAATATGGAGCTGGCTCAATGGTTGTTGGTCTGGATCAACATCATCATTTTCATTATCTTCAAAAATAGGGTTCTAAACAATCACTAGTTCAGAATTCTGTCGAAGATTCTTTCTCTCAAGGGCATTGTGAAGGAGTCGAGTCTGCATTTGCAGTAGTGCTACTTTGTCTTGGGTAACTTGTAATCATGTTATAGCATATTAAAAAGTGGTTTTGTCAATGGTGACTATATTGTCCACAAAAGAGAGGATTATAGTGTTCGGTAACTTTAACAGTTCCTCAACTCGAGCCATAGCTCAGAAATTGACCTCGAGGGTTTCTTGCAACTCCACCCTTTCACAATCACACTCTACATTGCAAAATCAACTATCCAGACTTAGAAAATGAAGGGTGTCAACTTCTACTGAATATTCACCCTCTTATAGCAAAGAAAACAGAATAATGATCAAACCAAAATGAATAGATGTATACCAAATTTTTCGTGGGAAGTAGCTAGCAAAAGCACCATGGTGAATTGTCTTGCAATTTCACTGTTTCTATCATCAACCATCGTCAATGGTCAATTTATCTGGGTCTACCTTCAATCCTAGTTATGTCATTAATAGTGAATACAATGCTTGTCTTGAAAGGGTTGTCAGTTCATGGACTTATTGTATCCCCGAAATTGTCATTTCCAAAAGTTGAGCACCAAAAGAAACTTAATATTTTCCCCCATGTGATATATGAATATGAAAACTGTAATGGAAATTCGCTTTGAAGAAACAATCTAGAATCACATCTATGTTTACAAGGATGAAGAGGGCACAACCAAGGCTTGAAAACACAACCCACCAATCCAGCTAAAAATAAATCTTCTAGAACCTAATGGAAGAAGATATGCATATGGATAGGAAAGGCCATCAATATTCAAACATATTGGAAAATGAGTAACTAGAAGGACCAACATCAAATGAATAACAAAGTGAATAATTTTGTTCAAGATAGTATTGTAAGGGACTCCAAGTCTCGACTCTCCCAAGGTGGATTTCATGGATAATCTCTCCAAGTTGTTGGTAGAAATAAAATCAAATTTGGCATGGATCGAGAGGCCTACAATCACATGTCTCCTAGTCCTTTATTCTTTGAATAACATTCTAGATATCTAACATGCCAACATCCATCTCCCTCACCTGTTCTATACAGATTTCAACATACTCCTATGCACATGGACTTGTACAATTTGGGTAATTACCTGCAAGGCTACCCCACTTGCATATGGAATAAGCTCACAGTACTTCACCAAATCTTCGAAAAATATGTTCCCATGATGCACATATCAAGGATCAATGTTCCCACATACTTTTAGATAACAACTTCATCAATAGAAGATGCCAATGTATATAGCCTACATATCTGAAACTGATTGATTGATGCCTCACAATGCTACTAATGGATTTGAAATGGCTTAAAACTTGTACCAAAAAATTGAATCTAAAAGTGGGATTCAAGAGGGAAAACCGTTGAAGTCAAGAGATGAAGGAAACATCTAAGAAACCGGATGAAGCAAGACTTTGAGGGACAACTCAAATTCAATCCTCAGAATATGATGGGGTTGTTAATATTTCCGAACATAATTGTTTGATTGTATGGGCAAGTAATCATACACACTCTTCAATGAGTCCACCACATTCATGAAAATTTGAATATCAATTTGTGGAGGTCCTTTAATGCCCAGTTGAGGTATATGCATGCATTTACAACAAGTATATGCACATGTTGACCAACCACAACAACACTGATAATTACAAAAATAAGCACCAATGTAAGTAACAACATCAATTTAAGGGATTTGGGTGTCAACGTAAAGTTATCTGTGTGAGAAATACTATGGAGGTTGGATGAGGTTTCTGGTGGGGAGTATTGTGGCCAGATATCTCAAGGAGAAGCAATATGCCAAGCATTGGGTAGGATATAGAGCGGGTTTTTATTCAACACCTACAAATGAGTAGAACTAGAATGCTCAAGTATATGCTGATGATTTTTTTTCAAGATTGTGCCAGTAGATTAGGGTTCATCACACATTTGGAGAAAATTAGGTTTCTGCAAGACATTAGGGTTCAATACACGTAGATAAAATTAGGGTTTTGCAAGACATGTGAAAAACAAAAAAGTTGAGCACCATAATAAACTAGGTTTATTTTGCAAGGAGAGCATCAAATTTCATGGTAGGAACGCCAAACCTCCACTTCATGGCTTTCTCATGAAAGGGAATTCTCTCAAATGATGAGTCAAGGAATAATTAAATGTCTGAGAGAAATAAATCTTAACTGTTTCATTGACAATGTGCACAGTTGGTATGATCTTTCTCAAAAGATAATCCAATGGTTGGATTATAGTAGGTTTAGGGTTTCCTGGAATGTGAGAACAAATAACATTGAGTTTCTCAGTAGAGATTCAATATTAGTTTCCCAACAAAGATTCCTGGACACTTGGGTAGAGAAAATATTCATGGGTAACTCTCGCACCAACATCTATAGAAACCATGTGTTTGCACGAGATGGGAGAGGAAACACCCAGACAGACAGATGGACAATATTGCAGGAAGACAAAGGAATTTTTTTCACAACTCAGCTATGGAATACTACAATAGCTCAATTCAAGCCTACAAACTTTCATTAAAAAAATGTCTTTTCTCACAATTTTGAGTACTGGTCAAAGTGGATTTGTCAGTCCTTGAATAGGCTATTTGTATGAACTACACAATTATGATTCCAACGCAAT
>JZKD02S1706051.1:193105-207576 GCA_000966675.3 Picea glauca
AAATGAAATAACATTTATTGAAAAGCCTCTTATCCACGCCATTTTCTGTTGCGTCTTGGAGTGGGCCATCCAGAAACGTTTTCAGCTTCAAGCATACCCAAATCGTTCTTGTCTTTGTTTCATATTGTCTTTAGGTACATTCATGTTTCCTGAAGATATAAGAGATTTTTGATATGATTATAATCATTCCTTTATGAAATCCCATATCAATAACATATGTTTGTTGCCAATATAATTTTATGGCCTTCGAGAGGTTTATGGAATACAGTACGCTATTCTTCTCCGGACATGGAATCATGCAAAGTTAACACCACTAAAACTAGATGACATAAAGCAACTCTAAAATCGTTGAGTCTCGGCTATTCCAGCTAAGAAAATAAGAACTGTAACCATTGATCCAAACTGTTGTGTCTTTGAAATTGAAATATTAATCTTTATCTAGAAATTGAAATATTAAATATTGTAAATTTCTCTTTACAACGTCTAGATAATTTAATATTTTTATTTCTCTTTACAACGTGTAGATAATTTAATATTTTTATACTTATTGCTCCGACAATTAAATATTCGACCTCATCATCTCAGATATGTGGGGATTTGTCTTCAAACTTCTTCTCATGCTTATAATAAACACAATTATTTTCTTGGCAGCCATTTACCTATTATTTCAATCAAACGCCGGTCTTTATATCCACTCTATAACATGCGCCTTCATCAAATCGGATAGCGTGTTCTTTTTTACATCGAACTCGACATTTTCATGGAATAACCTCAACGTCTTTTGCATGTGAAAAATAATTATGAATTTCTTGTTGTGGTTGAAAGTATGGAGATTTATTTATCTGAAGCTATGTCATTCGTCCTTGGAACTTGAGAAATAAGTGTTTTGAAGATGATAGGAGGATTTGTTTATGCCATTTGTGCTTCATGCATACTGAACAGTCGTAACTTTGAAACTCAGTAGCAAGAATAAGTGGAAAATTATTCATTAGAAGGGACCCAATATTTATTGATATCATGATCCAAAACTTGGCCTTTGTACATCCATTATTTCCACAAAGCAAAATAATTTTTGATGATTTAGATATACTTATATGCATGCTATAACCCAATATAGCCATATCTTCTTTACTTTTGATGTGGCATGGAGTAATGCCTAAAAAGGAGACGTGATAAATACTTTATAATAATATGGAGAGAGTTATGAGATATATTTTGAAAAGTGAGAATGTGAATGTAATAATGATGAATGGACATATAAATAAAATAGATATATTTTATCTTTTGGTATTACATGATAAAATGTAAGTTGTAAGCTCAAGATATGGTATAATATTTTGGGATAAATTCATAATAATTTTTTTTTAAAAGATGAATAATTCTATAAGGTGCAATGTATAAGGGTTCAAGCATATTGTGTTAATGTGCAAAATAGTATAGTGCGAATAATGCGAGGAGTGAGAAAAAAACTATGATTAGAAATAAGTTAAGTGGCATGATGATTTCACCAAGAACATTTTGTAAACTTTAACGAGGGTGGGAAAAACGTTGTGCAAGTAGTTTGATTTAAGTTGGAGCTTGGAAATGCTTTGTTTGTTAGAAATTGATGACCAAAATGGTCGTCAACATCTGCAAACCAATAGATTTGCATCGCTTATAGTGAATTGCAAGCTTGAGTTACTCAAGTTTCATAGGACAACTAAAAAGTATGGGGATTAAGGACCAAATGGATGATGGTAATCATTATACAACAGGGGGAAGAAAAATGGAAATTTAAGTGATACATGTAATGGGACATTATGGAGCAGTTTATGGAAAGTGCGATGTATGAGGGGGTTTGGTCATGTTGATATAATAAACATGATACAAGATGACTAAATTGGAAGAGAAGTAGACCAACACACTTGGGTATGCATCATCATAGAATAGGGGGAATAAAAATGGAAATTCAAGTGATAGATGTAATGGGACTTCATGGATCAATTTATGGAATGTGGGATGTATTAGAGACTTTGGTCCTGTGTATAATAGAAATTAAACAGAAACTCTTTGGATCTTTGACAAAATGATCAGTAAGTTGAGTGAACTATCGTGGATGTGTGTTAAGGGAAAGACAAAATGTAACACTGAGCATCCATAACCTGTATGCAGGATCTATCTCAAGATTGCAGGGTTGGAGAAAGGGAAAGCAAAGAAGATGGGGGGGATTGAATGACTGTCGTAATCTAGGAGTATCTCGTAAAGTGAGCATATAGTTAAAAAAATGAGGATATTGGACACATAGAGAAGGTAACTTGGTTCACCTGCAAGCCTGTTGTCCACCAAAGAAATTGGTCAATCAATTAGTCAAATATACAGATAACCTTTAAAATCACTAACCATTGCTCCATCATATCATAAAGTGAAAAGGAAAAGAAAGTGAAAAACGGAAAGTAGAACAAAAAGCGAGAAAAGAAACTAAATAATGCGAAGCAAAACAAAAACCTAATCTACCCCCTTTCGTAATTTTTTTTGTCTTATTTATTTACATTTTTATATATTATTTTATTTATATACATGGAAAATGGATGCAACAACCTAGACTCAAGTAGGATGACACTTAGCATAAAGGAGTGCATCATATATTTTGCATGCGGGGCTCAAGACTCGGAAGACTATGCGAAAGGAAAGCACACTGACATGGAAACCGACATATGCATAAGGTGATGAAAAGTGACTTATCAAAATCCAAAATAAATGATCACCATCCTCCAAGACGTGCCGACCAACAAGATGAGTTTTTCATCGTACATATAAGGTATCAATTGGATTAAAGAATTCAAATTTATGATTCAAGTCTTGAATATCAAATATAATGTTTAAGGTTTGAATATAAAAATATAGTGAATGCACTCATTAAACATATTAATGCCATATTTTGGAATATTCTCATTAGAAAAAGGGTCATGATAATGCAAAGAAGATTCATATAAAGAATTCAAAAACATAGGAATACCCATGAAATCATCATCATCATTGAAAGAAAAGGTGCACATATCAAGAGTGATATCGATGTCGAGATGATTGATTTCTCTCGATGATTGAAACAATGGATTTGAAAAATAATTATGTATTTCAATACTTGATTAACTTCATAAGGATCTTCAAAAGCAAAATCATCTGGCGTATCAATAAAATCAAAAGATTCTTCATCAATTTGATTTGACCATTCATCAGTTATATCATCATAACATGATTTATCATAAAGGGGACTATAGCGGTCAACATCATCTTCCTTTGCATAGTCATCTTCTTCATTATATGTATATGAATGAAAAATTTGATATAAACCACGATCTTGAGGTTGGATTTGTCTAATAGTTCCAAGGGAGGTTGTATTTTGAATGTGAGAAATGGATTGATTGGTCAAATCATCATCAAACCCATGAGTTGGAGTTTGTAGATTATGTTCATTATCAAAGCATATATGCTCAACTTTGAGTTATGTACTGACATATTCATTTGTCCAAACAATATTTTTGGGTTGACAAGTGTTAAAGAGATCTCCTACCATGTCTTCAAAATAAAAATCTGATAAAACTACATCATCCCTCGAATCTTCTTTCTCACTTTCTTCTGAATGATCGTGAGGAAGAAGAATATGAGGGGAAATGTTATGTAAGTCAAGATTTCTTTCTTCATGGGGTTTATCCTCTAAGAGTGTTTTATTAGATAAAGATAATCTTGCTCATAATGATTTTCGAAAAGAGTATCATCAAAAGGAAATGCATCAAATAAAGTTTCATGATCAATATAGCATGAGCATATTCATAAGAGGACTCATTATAAACCCCTAAATTTCTTGATAAAATATCGTGAGTTTTAAAATTATCTTCTTGATCATTCATGAAGAGGTAATGGTTTGCATGGTAATCCTACTTGGATTGTATGAAAAATAATCTAGTTGATTGTGCATGAGGACCACCACAAAAATCACATTGAGGAGCTGTAGGTGAAGAAGGAAAGCCAGAAATGAATTTTTTTAAAATTGTCTTTCCCACTTAATTAGGGTTAATACTTATGAACCTATACCAATCTATAGCTTGGCCATAAAGGGTAAGAGGAAAAATTTCATAAGCAACATAAAGATCTTGTATCACAACAAAATGAAAAAAATGAATGAACTTATTGACATGATTGCGAGAGGAATCCCATGGGTAACCTTTGAAAATAGGACACCCAACCATAGATAGACTGGTAATCAAATCAAAATATAGCTTATGCATGATGAGGCAAGGTGAGAAAAGGCAATATTGCTTGAAGGAAAGATGAACATTAAATCAAAACTGGAGAAAAACAGTTGAACAATTGTCCCCAGTATAATCACCAAAATATGTTGATGTGAAGAACTAGGGAGTTCCCAACAATAACATCTGAACCTCTTGGTAATCTAAACCAAGAAGAGGTGGGATTGTCACCCTATTTTGTACCCCGAGATAAAACATTTAAACCCTAATAACCTAGAGTCTAAGCATGAATCATTTATTGATATTTTAAAATATTTAATTTTTATTTTCTATTTTGATACTTTGCACTTCTATGTGAAATGTCAATTAAATAAAGTAAAAAGATTAAAAAGAAAGTTAAAGTAACCAAACTCTAAGTTACAAAAATTTGAAATCTTTGTGTGGTTTTTGGATTTATTGATTCTTTATGATTTTTCCTTTAAAAAGAATGAAATGTAGATTTAACTAAAGTTAATATGAATTAGTAATAACGTATGTGCAAAATCTTAGGAAAAAAACTTAAACAACTAAACTAAATTAGTTAGGAAAATATTTACAAGAAAACCTTAGAAGCGAAACCCTAATATTTTATTAACTTCATATCATTTTTGTATTTTTGCTTTTGTGTAAAATATAATTATTAGTAATCAATTAAGGTGAGAGAACTTAACACAAAAATGATACAAGGAAAAGTATAAACTAATTTGTTTTGCAAAAAAACCTAAAAAGTGTTAAACATGTTATAATGAATCCTTTTTTATTTTATTTTAATGTTAAAGTCGGTGAAATGGAATGTTGTAAATAGATGATTTAAAAAATAAAAGAACATTTAAATAGTTTAAATAAATTAGTATGATTTTGATATATATATATTTTTTTTAAAAGGTTACGACTTGTTAAACGAAAATGAAACTAATAAAAGAAAAGAAATAGATAAAATAAATTATATCCATAAATTATAAAAATGGATGACTTTATATGATTTGTATTTTTTATATTTTTAAATTTAGCGTTAAAAGAATTTTTTTTTAAATGAAACTTTGAACATTAAAAGAAAGCATTTCAAAGCCTGAAGAGTTTAATGTTTATTTTTAATGAAACCCCATACATTTCTTTGTATTTGTTGAAGCTTTCAAGCCTTTACGTAGGCTTGGACGAGAGTTATAGTCTTAAGCTGTCCAAGATGGCATGTAACATCATACAATGAATAACCGAGCACTGAAGAAAGACAAGAAAGAAAAATGAAGTTGGATTTTAAACACATCAATGTCGGTGAAAGTCAAGACAACTATCTACATAAGAGAAAACTCATCAGTACTGAAAAATCAGACCTAAAAAGACAACAAACTTAAGCAAATAAAACAATTACCTCAATAACACAACCCAAACTCAACCTTGCTCTGGCTCCCTTTTGCCACTCTGCAAGAAATTCCCTGCTGCCAACAACTTCAACAAATCCCTGCTGAAAAGAGTGGAGGGTTAATGATAAATTAAAGAATAAAACCTCACAAGACTCCTAACATACCTCTCACATAAGTTTTTCTTCCCTTTGTATGGTTGTTGATGCTTGTTAAATAATGTTTAATGAACAGTTCTATCAGTTAGGGTTGGCATAAGATTAATGGATCGAAGCCCACACTCGTTGAACTGTCTAAGATATTCTTATTTAATAACTGAAATAAAATTTATTGAGAAGCTTCTTATCCACATAATTTTCTATTGTGTCTTGGAGTGGTCCATCAAGAAACATTTTCACCTTCAAGTATACCTAGTTCGTTCTTGTCTTTGTTTCATATTGTATTTAGGTATTCATGTTTCCTTAAGATATAAGATATTTTTGATACGGTTATGAGCATTCCATCATGAAATCCCATATCAATAACATATGTTTGTTTCCAATACAATTTTATGGCCTTTGAGAGGTTTTTGGAATACACTGTGCTATTCCTCTCCGGACATGGAATCATGCAAAGTTAACACCACTAAAATTGGATGACATAAAGAAACTTTGAAATTGATGAGTCTTGGAAATGCCAAATAAGAAAATAAGTATTGTACCAGTTGTTCTAAACTATTGTGACTTTGAATAAGAGAATATTTACTTTTCATTTTTGAACTCGAAAATTGTCCCAACTCCTGCAAATTTTGTGAATTTATCTTTACAATGTGTAGATAATTTAATATTTTTATACTTATTGCTAAGAAAATCCAATATTCGACCTCATCATCTCAGATCTGTGGGGATTTTTCTTAAAAATTCTTCTCATGCTTATAATAAACACAATTATTTTCATGGTAGATATTGTTATAATTGCAAATGCGGAAAACACAATCACATAGATTATAAACACAAAGATTTTATGTGGTTCACCCAAACGTTGGGCTATGTCCACCAAGCAGAGGTATCGGTTGTCTTATTATTTAAATCATGGAGATTACAATAGCTCACTCACACTCCTCATCACACTTAGCCTCTACGGGCATACACAGATTTATATTAGAATACACAGTTACAGAAGAACTGACCATTGAAAGCGCTTCTCTAATTTTGTCTCATTAGTTACAACCAATCATTGATTTATAGGACCTAGAATCCTAAACTTGGAAATTCGTTGTCACCATTTAACAATCTCCACCTTGACAACAATTAACCTGATACCTTGCTCCTTCTTTATTCATCACCTTTTATGCAAGCTAAGAGAATCCAAGCAGCATCGTAGCTTCTCTAACAGTACTGGTTTTGTGAACATGTCTGTGTAGTTCTCCTTTGTATGCACTTTCCCAAGAGAGACTCCATGTTCCTCGATGACCTGTCTTACAAAATGGTACTTGATAGGTATATGTTTTGTTTTACTGTGGTAGGATGGATTCTTAGCCAAGTGAATAGCACTTTGTCTATCAAAAAGTAACTTTACTTTGTTTTGCATCCTTCCAAACTCACCAAACAATCCTTTCAACCAAATTGCCTCTTTGCAAGCATGTGAAGTAGCTATGTATTTTGCTTCTGTAGTGGATAAAGCAACAATGTTCTGTAGCTTTGACATACAACTAATAACTCCACCTGTAAGAGTAAAGACATATCCTCAATTCATCCTTTTCTTGTCCAAATTACCTACAAAATAGGAATCAACATATCCAAAAAATTATTCGCAACCACTGTTAAAGGTGGATACAATAATCACTTGTGCCCCTCAGATACTGAAGCACCCATTTCACTGCTGCCCAATGCTCTTTACCTGGATTTTCTATATACCTACCAACAACCCAAACTGCATGTGAAATGTATGGCCTTGTACTAACCATCGCATGCATTAGACTTCCTACTGCATTAGCATATGGTATTCGAGACATATATTCCTTTTCTTCTTTTGTACTAGGACATAAATTTGAAGAAAGCTTAAAATGGGAAGCCAAAGGGACTGGTTTCACATCGCTCATACCAAACCTCAAAAGTATCTTCTCAACATACTTCTATTGTGACAACCAAATATTACCATTCCTCCTGTCTCTAAATATCTCCATGCCCAAAATCTACCTTGCTTCTCCTAGATCTTTCATATCGAATGTCCTAGCCATCTGAGCCTTTAACTTGTTGATCTTAGTTATATTTTTTCTTTCTAAAAGCATATCGTCAACATACAATTCTAAGATAATGAATATGCCATTATTCAATTTGTTAAAGTAGACATACTGTTCATACTCACTCCTTTTATAATTCTGGATCACCGTGAAAGAGTCAAATTTCTTGTACCATTGTCTAGGCGACTGCCTCAGACCATACAATGATTTCTTGAGCTTGCAAACAAATTTTTTGTTGCGATTCTGAACGAACCCTTCATGTTGTTCCATTTAAATTTCCTCATACAAATCTCCATGTAAGAAAGCAGTCTTAACATCTAGCTGCTCCAACTCCAAATCAAGTAATGCAACTAATGCTAACACAATTCTAATTGAAAGAGAATTAACAACTGGTGAAAAATTCTTATGAAAGTCAATACCTTGTTTATGAGAATATCCTTTCGCAACCAACCTTGCTTTGTATCTTTTCACTTTATCATCAACACCCTTCTTCAGCTTGTAGACCCACTTGTAACCTACAATTTTTTTGTCTCTTGGAAGTTCTACCAGGACCCATGTGGCATTCCTCTCTAATGCCTTCATTTCATCCTTCATTGATTCTTTCCATTTATCATTGTTATAATCCTTCGCAGCTTCCTGATAGCACGAAGGTTCATCATCATTAGTACTTAAAGAAACTGATGAAACAAAATCATCATACCTTCTTGGAGGATTTCTGACTTGTGTAGACCTCCTTAGGGAAGCTTGTGGCTCATCCAAATTATGTTGATTTTTATCATCAACCACGTCTTCCTCTGCAGAAAAATATTCATGAACATCTTCAGAAACTTGTTCATGTTCACTTTCATCTGTATTTGAACTGGTTTCAAATTGAATCTATTGATACTTAGGTACTTCTTCTTGTTTCATTTGAACATCTACATCTGATTTGATGAGAGATGATTCATCAAATATTACATCTCTGTTAATAGTGATCTTGTGGGCAGTAGGATCCCACAACCTGTACTCCTTAATACCATCACCATTTCCAACAAAGATAAGCTTTTTGGATTTTATATCTAGTTTAGAACGTTGATGTTTCAGAAATAAAGCATAGGATTCACAACCAAAAAATTTAAGATTACAATAATTACAAGGGTGACTTTTCCATACCTCTTCAGGAATATTTCATTCTATTGTTGTTGATGGTGATCGATTCACCCGATAAAAAGATGTAGTTACTGCTTTTGCCCACAGTTCCTGCTACAAGTTGGCGTTAGTAAGCATTCTCCTTGCTCTCTCTAAAAGAGTATGGCTCATGCATTCAACAAATCCATTTTGTCGAGGAGTACAGGCAATGGTTTTATGCCTATCAATCCCAAAATGCTTCCAATAGTTATCAAATTCCATTGACATAAATTCGCCAGCATTATCAGTTCTTAAACATTTAATGGATCTACCACTGCTCTTTTCCACTAAAGCTCTAAACTGCTTGAAAAGACTAAATACATCATCCTTTCGTTTCAACATATAGACCCAAACCTTCCTAGAGAAATCATCTATAAAAGTTACAAAATATGATGATCCTCCATATGAAATAGTAGGCGATGGTCCTGAAACATGATAATGGATATAATCAAGGATTCCTTCACTGGTGTGTCTTCCGGTTTTAAATCTCTTCCTATTCTGTTTTCCATAAATACAGTGCTTGCAGAAATCTAACTTTAAAGACTTTAGACTAGGAAGTAACTTGCGATCAGGTAATACCTTTAATCCTTGTTCTCTCATATGGCCCAACCATTGATGCCACAGCCGAACATAATCACTTTCTTTCTCAGATACTGTTGTCGCATGATCTGACTCAGTTCTTCCTTCTAACAGAAACATGTTACCAACCTTCTTCACTTTCATAACCAGTAGGATTCCTTTGTATACTTTCATAACTCCACCTTGAAAAATACTCTTATATCCTCCAGTCTCTAAGACTCCCAAAGAAATTAGGTTCTTCCTAATCTCAGGTACATGTCTCACATTAGTTAGTATTTTAACAATTCCATCAGACAACTTAATTTGATTACTGCCACTTCCCACAACTTTACATGATATGTCATTTCCCATGTAAACAATTCCATCATCTATAGACTGGTAAGTAACAAACCAATGTCTATGAAGACACATGTGATTTGTAGCACCAGAATCTAATAACCATTGTTTATCATGATGTGAACCAATACTAATTGATAAAACTTCATCAGTCAAACATGAACCTGTTGCTGAACTTGTTTCGGTTGCATTTGCTTCCTTCGTCTCTTTTGGAGGGTCTTCTTTGGAAACTTGTTGTCTCTTCCAACAATCCTTCTTCAGGTGTCCAGTTTTTCCACAAAACCAACACTTAAGATTTCTCTTCTTTCCCTTTGACTTTCACTGAGATAAATCCCTCTGACCATGTCCTCTTTCTTTAGGTCTGCCTCTGACCATTATCACCTTAGATGTAGAGGTTTTTGAATATGATTTCTTCCTTGTTTCCTTAGACAACAGTGCTCTAACAATAACATAAAACTCAATACGTTATGTTGCACTGAAACTAATAGATGTAACAAAGTGATCCCATGACGTGAGAAAATAACACAATAATGTAATTTCCTTATCTTCAGATTCAAATTTTACTCCCATATTGGTCAATTGAAATAACAGAGTATTAAAAGTATTTAAATGTTCAGGTATCTTCGTACCTTCCTTCAAGTGCAAAATGTACAATTGTCTTTTCAGGAATATCCTGTTTGTCAAGGATTTCACCATATACAAGATTTCCATCTTCGTCCACTGATGTCTTCTCCACAACAATGTTGAACAAAACATCGTCGGCCAAACACAGGCTAAAGGCACTCAGTGCTCTTGCATCGATCTCATCCTAGTCTTCATATGTCATTGTTGCGGGTTGTTTTTCTTTTCCCAAAAGCACCTTCACCATGCCTTGTTGCACGAGCAGATCGTGCATATTAACCTTCCAGATCTCGAAATTGTTCTTACCATTGAACTTCTCGATTTCAAATTTAGCACTCTAAGTTTTCTCCATTAGCAGAAGAAAAAATTCCAAAAACACAACTGCTTATAATAACCAAGGACCTTTAAAAAATAATGTGGAGGAATAATGGTTTAAGTTCCACAAGGTTTAATAAAAAAGTTAAAAATATCTTTTACCAACCTCACCTTTTCTTTAAAATAAAAAATAAAAACCACCTTTTACATATTATATTTAATTCCAAATATAATAAACCTATTAAAACATCCTCCACTCCTATATATATATGCCATTCGCCTTCCTTTATATATATGCCATTTGCACCCTTTATATATATGCCATTCGCCTTCCTTTTAAAAAGAATATTTCCTGCTTAATTAAAACACCATAACTTCATACATTAAACTTTTCAAAGAAAAACATACGAATTTTCTTTTAAGGTGTCGTCTATGCACCTCTCGATACAATGGGATTGCAACGATCTTGAAGGGTAGTCTCACTGTACCTTATATCTTCACCGTGACGATTTGAGGTTTTCTACGCACCTGTCAATGCAGTCGGACTGCGACGATCTGAGGATTTTTGTAGCACGCGAAGTTTGGTTGGTAAGACATCATACCCTTCCAGAGAAGGGACGTGCGATGATGTGGAAATCAACACATGCATAAATGGAACTGTTGCTGCTCCTTCGAAGTTTTGACACCCTCGATGCCCTCTCCTTCAAGCTTCTCTGATACCACTTGTTATAATTGCAAATGCGGAAAACATAATCACACAGATGATAAACACATATATTTTATGTGGTTCACCCAAACGTTGGCCTACGTCCACCAAGAAAAGGTATCGGTTGTATTATTATTCAAATCATGGAGATTACAATAGCTCGCTCACACTCCTCATCACACTCAACTTATATGGGCATGCATAGATTTATATTAGAATACACAGTAACAAAAGAACTGACTATTCAAAGCTCTTCTCTAATTTTGTCTCATTAGTTACAACCAATCACTGATTTATAGGATCTAGAATCCTAAACTTCGAAATTCGTTGTCACCGTTTAACAATCTCCACCTTGACAAAAATCAACCTAATACCTTTCTCCTTATTTATTCATCACCTTTTCTACAAGCCAAGAGAAGCCAAGCACCATCGTAGCTCTCTAATAGTACTGGCTTTGTGAACATGTCTACATAGTTCTCTTTTGTATGCACTTTCTCAAGAGAGACTCCACGTTCATCGATGATGTTGGAGCCGCCTTTTTCAGTTGTTTTAAATGTAATTCTTAAAGTCAAGGATGGCCTTTAATCTTTCTTTTATTTCATGATCCTTACCCACTGGAAACTTTAGTAGTCCCGACATGTGAAGTAGCGATGGCCGTCATACTCCTAAGTCACTACATTTTAATCGATTAAATGAAATTTTCAGTTTTTGTACCTCGGGATATCGTGCTTTGGGAGTTACAAGTCACATGGTTTACAAGCCCTGATGCATGAAATAGAGAAAAGATTTTTAAATATTACCTTAGGTTAGCGTCGAGAGTGAAGTTCCTTAAACCTTAGTTAAGTGTTGCCGGAGTTTCGCGTCTCGGTGATCGCTCTCCCCAAAAACATTACCATCATAACTCCGATAGGCGAAGTTGTGAGAAGGTTTCCAAAGTCACCCAGGTTAGTGTCAGAGGTAAGTCATTTTAAACCGTAGTTAAACAAATGTCAGAGTTTCACGACTCGACATTCACTCTTCCAAGAAACTATACCTTCGTAGCCCCGAGTCGCGAAATCACGATATTAATTAAACACTTAATCTGGATTATGTTTTTGCCTAACTAGATCGCGTCATCGCGATCTCGGGTTTTAGGGGCTCGAAGGATAGAAGTGAAATATCCCGATACGGCGAACGCCGAAAGGGTGATTAAAGTTTAAAGAAAACCTAATTAAAAAAACTAAGCTAGATTAATCAGTGTATTAATATAAATATTAACACACACCGTCTACGGGGTAAATTTAAATGTTTTTTGCGCTAACTTGTGTCACGACCCGTCAAAATTTATAGCATTTATTTGAAATGAGGTGAAGTGACAGGTAAAGATGTTGTTTTTATTGCTAAATGTTTCTCTAAAAATGATTTGACCATTCTGTTCATAAGGACGCTGGGGTTTTAAATGGTCGAGATATAGAGTCCTTTCTCTCATTGTTTCAAATTTCATTTCTATCTTGCACAAAGAAGCTTTTCTCATCAGGATAATTTCTATATGTATCCACATTTTTACTACAGGAGAGCTAAGTCAGATTCCTCTATCATGGCCCCACAAAAAACGTCCAAGGCAATTACTGAGAGTCCAGGGAAAGGCTCATATACTGTTTCCGATACTTCACCCCGAAGTATTGATTCTATCAAAACCTGGTGATAAGTCTCTAAGGTTCTTCAATTCCTAATTGGTGAAATGTTCAGATGATTCCAGCGACAATGAAAAGGATGATTTGGCCACCAAATACAAAATCAGTGTTCAAGCAGAGATGCATAAAATAGCGGCAAGGCCACGGCTCCTTCCATATTATGATATGATCCGATGGACACTAGATCATGTAGACATCCCGACCAGGACAATTATCAATGAGCAGAAGGTAACTATTGGGACCTTTAGACCAGTACACTTGCAGGAAATGTACAAATTGTCATCCCCGCCAAACTTCGCATACAATGCCCAACCCTCCAAGCAAGCAAAAATCCCCAACCCTCCAAGCAAGCCAGCCCCGATTGTTACCCCAGGGAAATCATCCAAGCAAATCGGCAGTCCCATCGCTTCTGTCACTCCCCAATAGTCTACAAAGGGGATCCCGGACGCAGGATGGATTTTCGGCGAAGAACTAAAGCCTATTACCGTGGAAGAATTTCCTCCGAATGAATTTTTCTTCAATAAGAAGAGAAAGGTTGTTGTGAAACAAGAGCTTTATCGAGAATTAGGCACTGTAGCCAAAAAGTTTAAAATCCTAGTCGATGGGAGAACCATGAAAAAAGAGGAGTTTGCAACTTAGATAGTAGGGACGTTGAGGGATTTTGCTACCGCGAACCAATACTCTGTAGGGTCCCTAAAAGAACAGTTGAAGCGAAAAAATCAATTTATGGAGGTCTTCTAATGCCCAATTGAGGTATATGCATGTATTTAGAACCAAGTATATGCATGTGTGTACAACCAAACATATGGAAGTGCTCTTGGAAATAACTAGAAACACAATTTGTGTAGTTAATTATCAACCACAAGTTCTGTGACGACCAACCACAACAACATTGATACTTACAAAAACAAGAGCCAATGTAACTAACAAGCGCTTATGTAAGGGATTTGGGTGTTGATTTAAAGCAATTTGAGCGAGAAAGACTTTGGAGGCAGGATGAGGTTTCTAGTGGGAAGTATTGTGGCCAAATATCTCAAGAAAAAGCGGTATGCCAAGTGTTGGGTAGGATATGGAGAAGGTTCATCTTCAACACCTACAAATGAGTAGAACCAGATTGCTCAAGTGCATGTTGATGAATTTTTTTTCAAGACCGTGTCATTAGATTAGGGTTCATCACACATGTGGATAAAATTGGGTTTCTACAAGACATTAAGGTTCGATACACAAAAA
>JZKD02S1706051.1:222603-236892 GCA_000966675.3 Picea glauca
ACTCTGTATTTTTACAGTCTTTGTACATTTCTTTGATTAATAGAAATCGTGTATTACTGTATATCTGTGTTTATGGTTGCATCTCTGATACATTTCTGTTATATTATTGAATATCCACAATATCTCTGTGCATTTCTTTGTTATATCTCCGCTCTCATTTCGTGCCGAAAATAATCCAGAGCAGTTTCATCTTTTTTTGATACATATTGTTCTTTTTGTTGATCATAAAATTATTCAAAAGAAGCATATTTATGAGATGAATCTTGGGATATCCATTGTGCTTGATGTTCTATCTCAATTTCCCTAATAATCTTCTGTAAACCTTCTAAGTTATCCTCTTGACTAAAAATGTGACATGAATCCAAATAAGTTAGTAAAGAGGAATGAATATCTTCATACCAATGATGCTTAGGGGACGTATCAATCCATTTTTCTAAAATTTTGAAAAGAAACAAGGTCTGCCACCAACCTTGTTGTTTTGTTTGATGAAGTACCTAGAACGAAAGCTAATCTTGCCATTCTGAAACCAAGAAACCCTTCATACTCTGAGCTCTTTTAACAATGAAATCACCATGAAATATTTAGCTCTGGATTCTTCTGCCAATGGAATCACCTTGAAATTGATTTTCTAATGTGTGGAGTCACCAAATGGATGATTTACATCCTGTTTGTGTCTGACTTTTTTCCACCATCAACAGTCAGATATGAACTTTTTCATTTATCCCAGGGAATATTTCACCTTCACTCCCTGGCAACGACACCAAAATGTTATCACTCTGTAATTTGTCTTGGTTGTGGAGGAAAATCACAGAGGTAACCATAGACCAACTTTAGGCTTGGAATATAGCCTTTCAAAACCTGAGAGGGCTATCTCATTGTAAAATCAAGCTCAATGGCCAGATCTGAGATGGAAAAAGGGTTTATGAATGTGATTGGTAGGACTAAAAGAAAGACCATTGGGAAACAGAGTCACTCTAAATGAAAATCAATCAAAGTACATAGATTTTGGTTGTGTCATCACACATTGACAAAGACAAGGTAGATAACATGTCTTAGACACTTGGATCATTGTTGCAGCTGGAAGTAGAATGGATAATACATTCCATTACAATAGGGCACCTAACAAAGGGCGAATCTTAAAGTAATTTTAGATGGAAATACTTGAAAATATGAAACAGAGCATGACCTACCATGAATTCTAAAACATTTAGTCATTCAAGTATTTAGAAGACAAAACATTTAAATGAAAACAAAGAAAGAAACACAATCACAGTTAGGAAAACACATACTAAAATATACCATCACATGAATCTTTGTATAAATGACCATGTACTTTTGATGTCTGGTAAATCTAATTAATATCAGAAAAAATTACAATACAAAGAGCATAAAAGTTTGTTTCCCCATAGTCAAAACTAACCCCCCTTGCAACCATTACATATTGCGGTTTTTATAATAATAAAAAAATGATTAAAACTCCCTCTAATTTGCCGGAATCAAATCAAATGAAAACCTTTTAAAACTAAATATGGTTGCAATAAGCCTCAAATGTTGAAGCTGGAGTCTAATCTGGCATTAGTCCTCTCTCTGCTGACTGATCTTCTTCCTAGAAATCTTGGACTAAGGGATAGTGGTCAAATCTCCTTATAATTTGGAATACATATTCAAAACTACCATTTGTCATAAACTGTTGTAGTCTATAAATGGTTGATATTTGGCCTTGAAATACTCGATCTAATTTCCACTTGTGTTCTTCGAATGCAAAGATGCTTCCTTTGAATATGGAGAAGATAACAAAGTTTATCGAATAATTAAAATTGCTAAAGTCAAATATGGAACTGCTATCTCCTTTTTCCACCTATCCTTTGACTGCCAATGATTCTTCCATGAAAAATGGGATCTTTTCCATACATGAACTTGTTTTCTCTTTCCTGCTAAAGAATTTCCAGAATGGCTTTATGATCATTTAGCTCGATTCACTTAGTGAAAAGTTCAATATTGACTTCTCATCCACACAAATTTCTACCACTGGAATCCTTCCAAACTTGATTAAATCAAAGGAAACATCTGTTGTTCTATCTCTATTTTGATGAACTCCCCTAATGCATACAGTAACAACAATTTGGATTCCAAGCTAGGCAGCAAAATACATGATCGTAGAAACTATGATATTATTATTTTCTCCTATAATTTTGTTGCACTCAAGATTATATGAGGAATTTCATTCAAAAATCTTATCTCTCGCCCTCAGACTTGATATACTTCTTGTGTAAACATAACAACTAGCACCCATAATAGCTCCACCAATAGCCCATCGATTCCCAAGACTACATCTAAATTTTTTCTTGAAGGCAGATTCCCAAGGTGAAATTCCCTATATATTGCGCGCAAATCTTCCATTGATGAAGTAGAGAAGCAATCGCCATTTTCATTTGGCTCTCGTATTCATGAACTCAGTGAAAACCCCAATTCTTGCACTCTCACCTTACAACATTGGTATCACCTTCATTTCATTTCAAGTTTGCAATAGTATCTGAATATTTTCGTCGTGTTTCATTATATCCCTGGGAAGATAAGCTCTCATATTCATTTGCAGCTCAATATTGATCCTCAATAGTATTCAAACCCGAAACCTTGTGAGGAATATCTAGTGATGAAGGTATCTCGAAATCAAAGGAAATCGATTGAAATAACCAGAGGAAGGGAGCATTCACTGTTACATTTTGAAGATGGTGGTGTCTGACATCTCATCACCTTTGAAACCTTCTCTCCTACCTTAGTCTCATGGCCTTAGTGCTTGTCCTTAGTGTATCTTTTATATTTTTAAATGTAGCGTTAAAAGAAAAAGTAAAAAAATTGAAACTTTGAACATAAAAAGAAAGCATTTYAGAGTGTGAAGAGTTTAATCTTTATTTTTAATGAAACCCTCATAAATTTCTTTGGATTTGTTGAAGCTTTCAAGCCTCTGCATAGGCTTGGGTGAGAGTTCTAGTCTTAAGTTGTCCAAAATGGCATGTAGCATCATATAGTGAACAATCGAGCAAAGAAGAAAGACTAGAAACAAAAATGAGCTTGGATTTTAAACATAGCAATGCCAATGAAAGTCAAGGCAACTATCTACATAAGAGAAAACTTATCAATACTGAAAAATCAGACCTAAAAACACAACAAACTTAAGAAAATAAACATATTACCTAAATAACATAACCTTGCTTTGGCTCCCTTCTGCCACTCTGCAAGACATTCCCTGTTGCCAACAACTTCAACAAATCCATTCTCAAAAGAGTGAAGAGTAAATGATAAATAAAAGAAGAAAACCTCACAAGAATCCTAACATACCTCTCATAGATGTTTTTCCTCCTTTGGTTGGTTGTTGATGCTTGTTAAATAATGTTTAATGAACGGTTATATTAGTTAGGGTTGGCATAAGATTAACAGATCAAAACCCGCACCCATTGAATCGTCTAAGCTATTATTATTTAATAAATGAAATAAAATTTATTGAGAAGCCTCTTATCCATGTAGAAACGTTTTCAGCTTCAAGAATACCCAAATCGTTCTTGTCTTTGTTTCATATTGTCTTTAGGTACATTCATGTTTCCTGAAGATATAAGAGATTTTTGATATGATTATAATCTTTCCTTTATGAAATCCCATATCAATAACATATGTTTGTTGCCAATATGATTTTATTGCCAATATAACAACCTAGACTCAAGTAGGATGACACTTAGCATAAAGGAGTGCATCATATATTTTGCATGTGAGGCTCAAGACTCGGAAGACTATGCGAAAGGAAAGCACACTGACATGGAAACCGACATATGCATAAGGTGATGAAAAATGACTTATCAAAATCCAAAATAAATGATCACCATCCTCCAAGACGTACCGACCAACAAGATGAGTTTTGCATCATACATATAAGGTATCAATTGGATTAAAGAATTCAAATTTATGATTCAAGTCTTGAATATCAAAGATAATGTTTAAGGTTTGAATATAAAAAATATAGTGAATGCACTCATTAAACATATTAATGCCATATTTTGGAATATTCTCATTAGAAAAAGGGTCATGATAATGCAAAGAAGATTCATATAAAGAATTCAAAAATATAGGAATACCCATGAAATCATCATCATCATTGAAAGAAAAGGTGCACATATCAAGAGTGATATCGACGTCGAGATGATTGATTTCTCTCGATGATTGAAACAACGGATTTGAAAATTAATTATGTATTTCAATACTTGATTAACTTCATAAGGATCTTCAAAAGAAAAATCATCTGGCATATCAATAAAATCAAAAGATTCTTCATCAATTTGATTTGACCATTCATTAGTTATATCATCATAACATGATTTATCATAAAGGGGACTGTAGAGGTCAATATCATCTTCCTTTGCATAATCATCTTCTTCATTATATGTATATGAATGAAAAATTTGATATAAACCACGATCTTGAGGTTGGATTTGTCTAATAGTTCCAAGGGAGGTGGTATTTTGAATGTGAGAAATGGATTGATTGGTCAAATCATCATCAAACCAATGAGCTGGAGTTTGTAGATTATGTTCATTATCAAAGCATATATGCTCAACTTTGAGTTATGTATTGACATATTCATTTGTCCAAACAATATTTTTGGGTTGACATCTGTTAAAGAGATCTCCTACCATGTCTTCAAAATAAAAATCCGATAAAACTACATCATCCCCCGAATCTTCTTTCCCACTTTCTTCTGAATGATCATGAGGAAGAAGAATATGAGGGGAAATGTTATGTAAGTCAAGATTTCTTTCCTCACGGGGTTTATCCTCTAAGAGCGTTTTATTAGATAAATATAATCTTGCTCATAATGATTTTCAAAAAGAGTATCATCAAAAGGAAATGCATCAAATAAAGTTTCATGATCAATATAGCATGAGCATATTCATAAGAGAAAGACCCATTATAAACCCCTAAATTTCTTGATAAAATATCGTGAGTTTTAAAATTATCTTCTTGATCATTCATGAAGAGGTAATGGTTTGCATGGTAATCTTGCTTGGATTGTATGAAAAATAATCTAGTCGATTGTGCATGAGGACCACCACAAAAATCACATTGAGGAGGTGTAGGTGAAGAAGGAAAGCCAGAAATGAATTTTTTGAAAATTGTCTTTCCCACCAAATTAGCGTTAATACTTATGAACCTATACCAATCTATAGCTTGGCCATAAAGAGTAAGAGGAAAAATTTTAGAAGCATCATAAAGATCTTGTATCGCAACAAAATGAAAAAAATGAATGAACTTGTTGACATGATTGCGAGAGGAATTCCATGGGTAACCTTTGAAAATAGGACACCCAACCATAGATAGACCGGTAATCAAATCAAAATATAGCTTATGCATGATGAGGCAAGGTGAGAAAAGGCAATATTGCTTGAAGGAAAGATGAACATTAAATCAAAACTGGAGAAAAACCATTGAACAATCGTCCCCAGTATAATCGCCAAAATATGTTGATGTCAAGAACTAGGGAGTTCCCAACAATAACATCTGAATCTCTTGGTAATCTAAACCAAGAAGAGGTGGGATTGTCACCCTATTTTGTAGCCCGAGATAAAACATTTAAACCCTAATAACCTAGAGTCTAAGCATGAATCATTTATTGATATTTCAAAATATTTAATTTTTATTTTCTATTTTGATACTTTGCACTTCTATGTGAAATGTCAATTAAATAAAGTACAAAGATTAAAAAGAAAGTTAAAGTAACTAAACTCTAAGTTACAAAAATTTGAAACCTTTGTGTGGTTTTTGGATTTATTGATTCTTTATGATTTTTCCTCTAAATGAGTGAAATGTAGATTTAACTAAAGTTAATATGAATTAGTGATAATGTATGTGCAAAATCTTAGGAAAAAAACTTAAGCAACTAAACTAAATTAGTTAGGAAAATATTTACAAGAAAACCCTAGAAGCGAAACCCTAATATTTTATTAACTTTATATCATTTTTGTATTTTTTCTTTTGTGTAAAATATAATTATTAGTAATCAATTAAGGTGAGAGAACTTAAGAGAAAAATGATATAAGGAAAAGTATAAACTAATTTGTTTTGCGAAAAAACATAAAAAATGGTAAACATGTTATAATGAATCCTTTTTTATTTTATTTTAATGTTAAATTCGGTGAAATGGAATGTTGTAAATAGATGATTTAAAAAATAAAAGAACATTGAAATTGTTTAAATAAATTAGTATGATTTTGATATTTTTTGTTTTTTGTTTTAAAGGTTGCGACTTGTTAAATGAAAATGAAACTAATAAAAGAAAAGAAATAGATAAAATAAATTATATACATAAATTATGAAAATGGATGACTTCATATGATTTGTATTTTTTATATTTTTTAATTTAGCGTTAAAAGAAAAAAATTTAAAATGAAACTTTGAACATAAAAAGAAAGCATTTCAGAGCCTAAAGACTTTAATGTTTATTTTTAATGAAACCCCATACATTTCTTTGGATTTTTTGAGGCTTTTAAGCCTTTACGTAGGCTTGCACGAGAGTTCTAGTCTTAAGTTGTCCAAGATGGCATGTAACATCATACAATGAACAAACGAGCACAGAAGAAAGACAAGAAAGAAAAATGAAGTTGGATTTTAAACAGATCAATGCCGGTGAAAGTCAAGACAACTATCTGCATAAGAGAAAACTCATCAGTACTGAAAAATCAGACCTAAAAAGAAAACAAACTTAAGCAAATAAAACAATTACCTCAATAACACAACCCAAAATCAACCTTGCTCTGGCTCCCTTTTGCCACTCTGCAAGAAATCCCCTGCTGCCAACAACTTCATCAAATCCCTGCTGAAAAGAGTGGAGGGTTAATGATAAATTAAAGAATAAAACCTCACAAGACTCCTAACATACCTCTCACATAAGTTTTTCCTCCCTTTGGATGGTTGTTGATGCTTGTTAAATAATGTTTAATGAACAGTTCTATCAGTTAGGGTTCGCATAAGATTAATGGATTGAAGCCTGCACTCGTTGAACTGTCTAAGATATTCTTATTTAATAAATGAAATAAAATTTATTGAGAAGCCTCTTATCCACATAATTTTCTATTGTGTCTTGGAGTGGTCCATCAAGAAACATTTTCACCTTCAAGTATACCTAGCTCGTTCTTGTCTTTGTTTCATATTGTATTTAGGTATTCATGTTTCCTTAAGATATAAGATATTTTTGAAACGGTTATCATCATTCCATCATGAAATCCCATATCAATAACATATGCTTGTTTCCAATACAATTTTATGGCCTTTGAGAGGTTTTTGGAATACACTGTGTTATTCCTCTCCAGACATGGAATCACGCAAAGTTAACACCACTAAAATTGGATGACATAAAGAAACTTTGAAATTGATGAGTCTTGGAAATGCCAAATAAGAAAATAAGCATTGTACCAGTTGTTCTAAACTATTGTGTCTTTGAATAAGAGAATATTTACTTTTCATTTTTGAACTCGAAAATTGTCCCAACTCCTACAAATTTTGTGAATTTATCTTTACAATGTGTAGATAATTTAATATTTTTATACTTATTTCTAAGAAAATCCAATATTCGACCTCATCATCTCAGATCTGTGGGGATTTGTCTTAAAACTTCTTCTCATGCTTATAATAAACAAAATTATTTTCATGGTAGATATTGTTATAATTGCAAATGCGGAAAACACAATCACACAGATTATAAACACAAAGATTTTACGTGGTTCACCCAAACTTTGGGCTATGTCCACCAAGAAGAGGTATCAATTGTCTTATTATTCAAATCATGGAGACTACAATAGCTCACTCACACTCCTCATCACACTCAGCCTCTACGAGCATACACAGATTTATATTAGAATACACAGTTACAGAAGAACTGACCATTGAAAGCGCTTCTCTAATTTTGTCTCATTAGTTACAACCAATCATTGATTTATAGGATCTAGAATCCTAAACTTGGAAATTCATTGTCACCGTTTAACAATCTCCACCTTGACAACAATTAACCTGATACCTTGCTCCTTATTTATTCATCACCTTTTCTGCAAGCCAAGAGAATCCAAGCACCATCGTAGCTTCTCTAACAGTACTGGTTTTGTGAACATGTCTGTGCAGTTCTCCTTTGTATGCACTTTCCCAAGAGAGACTCCATGTTCATCGATGACCTGTCTTACAAAATGGTACTTGATAGGTATATGTTTTGTTTTACTATGGTAGGATGGATTCTTAGCCAAGTGAATAGCACTTTGACTATCACAAAGAAACTTTACTTTGTCCTACATCCTTCCAAACTCACCAAACAATCCTTTCAACCAAATTGCCTCTTTGCAACTATGTGAAGCAGCTACATATTCTGCTTCTGTAGTGGATAAAGCAACAATGTTCTGTAGCTTTGACATACAACTAATAACTCCACCTGCAAGAGTAAATACATATCCTGAATTCAACCTTCTCTTGTCCAAATCACCTGCAAAATAAGAACCAACATATCCAAAAATTGAATCACAAGCATTGTTAAAGGTGGATACAGTAATCACTTATGCCCCTCAGATACCGAAGCACCCATTTCACTGCTGCCCAATGCTCTTTACCTGGATTTTCTATATACCTGCTGAAAACCCAAACTGCATGTGAAATGTCTGGCCTTGTACTAACCATCGCATACATTAGACTTCCTACTGCATTAGCATATGGTATTCGAGACATATATTCCTTTTCTTCTTTTGTACTGGGACATAAATTTGAAGAAACTTAAAATGGGAAGCCAAAGGGACTGAAACTGGTTTCACATCGCTCATACCAAACCTCAAAAGTATCTTCTCAACATACTTCTATTGTGACAACCAAATATTACCATTCCTCCTATATCTGAATATCTCCATGCCCAAAATCTGCCTTGCTTCTCCTAGATCTTTCATATCGAACGTCCTAGCCATCTAAGCCTTTAACTTGTTGATCTTAGTTATATTTTTTCTTTCTAAAAGCATATCGTCAACATACAATACTAAGATAATGAATATGACATTATTCAATTTCTTAAAGTAGACACAATGATCATACTCACTCCTTGTATAATTTTGGCTCACTGTGAAAGAGTCAAATTTCTTGTACCATTGTCTGGGCGACTGCCTCAAACCATACAATGATTTCTTGAGCCTGCAAACAATTTTTTTGTTGTGATTCTGAACAAACCCTTCATGTTGTTCCATGTAAATGTCCTCATACAAATCTCCATGTAAGAAAGAAGTCTTACATCTAGCTGCTCCAACTCCAAATAAAGTAATGCAACTAATGCTAACACAATTCTAATTGAAAGAGAATTAACAACTGGTGAAAAATTCTCATGAAAGTCCATACCTTGTTTCTGAGAATATCCTTTCGCAACCAACCTTTCTTTGTACCTTTTCACTTTATCATCAACACCCTTCTTCAGCTTGTAGACCCACTTGTAACCTGTAGTTTTTTTGTCTCTTGGAAGTTCTACCAGGTCCCATGTGGCATTCCTCTCTAATGCCTTCATTTCATCCTTCATTGCTTCTTTCCATTTATCATTGTTATAACCCTTCGCATCTTCCTAATAGAACGAAGGTTCATCATCATTAGTACTTAAAGAAACTGATGAAACAAAATCATCATACCTTCTTGGAGGATTTCTGACCTGTGTAGACCTCCTTAGGGAAGTTTGTGGATCATCCAAATTATGTTGATTTTTATCATCAACCATGTCTTCCTCTGCAGAAAAATCTTCATGAACATCTTCAGAAACTTGTTCATGTTCACTTTCATCTGTATTTGAACTGGTTTCAAATTGAATCTGTTGATACTTAGGTACTTCTTCATGTTTCATTTGAACATCTACATCTTATTTGATGAGAGATGATTCATCAAATATTACATCTCTGTTAATGGTGATCTTGTGGGCAGTAGGATCCCACAACTTGTACTCCTTAATACCATCACCATATCCAACAAAGATAAGCTTTTTGGATTTTAGATATAGTTTAGAACGTTGATGTTTCGGAATTAAAGCATAGGATTCACAACCAAAAAATTTAAGATTAGAATAATTACAAGGGTGACTTTTCCATACCTCTTCAGGAATATTTCATTCTATTGTTGTTGATGGTGATCGATTCACCTGATAACAAGATTTAGTTACTGCTTTTTCCCACAGTTCCTGCTGCAAGTTGGCGTTAGTAAGCATTCTCCTTGCTCTCTCTAAAAGATTATGGTTCATGTGTTCAACAACTCCATTTTTCCGAGGAGTATAGGCAATTGTTTTATGCCTATCAATCCCAAAATCCTTCCAATAGTTATCAAATTCCATTGACGTAAATTCACCAGCATTATCAGTTCTTAAACATTTAATGGATCTACCACTGCTCTTTTCCACTAAAGCTCTAAACTGCTTGAAAAGAGTAAATACATCAGCCTTTACTTTCAACATATAGACCCAAACCTTCCTAGAGAAATCATCTATAAAAGTTACAAAATATGATGATCCTCCATATGAAATAGTAGGTGATGGTCTTGAAACATGATAATGGATATAATCAAGGATTCCTTCACTGGTGTGTCTTCCGGTTTTAAATCTCTTCCTATTCTGTTTTCCATAAATACAATGCTTGCATAAATCTAACTTTAAAGACTTTAGACTAGGAATTAACTTATGATCAGATAATACCTTCAATCCTTGTTCTCTCATATGGCCCAACCGTTGATGCCATAGTCGAACATAATCACTGTCTTTCTTAGATACCATTGTCGCATGATCTGATTCAATTCTTCCTTCTAATAGAAACATGTTACCAACCTTCTTCACTTTCATAACCAGTAGGATTCCTTTGTATACTTTCATAACTCCACCTTGAAAAATACTCTTATATCCTCCAGTCTCTAAGACTCCCAAAGAAATTAGGTTCTTCCTAATCTCAGGTACATGTCTCACATCAGTTAGTATTTTAACAATTCCATCAAACATCTTAATTCGATTGCTACCACTTCCCACAACTTTACATGATATGTCATTTCCCATGTAAACAATTCCATCATCTATAGACTGGTAAGTAACAAAACAATGTCTATGAAGACACATGTGATTTGTAGCACTAGAATCTAATAACCATTGTTTATCATGATGTGAACCAATACTAATTGATAAAACTTCATCAGTCATACCTGAACCTGTTGCTGAACCTGTTTTGGTTGCATTTGCTTCCTTCGTCTCTTTTGGAGGGTCTTCTTTGGAGGCTTGTTGTCTCTTCCAACAATCATTCTTCAGGTGTCTAGTTTTTCCACAAAATCAACACTTAATCTTGCTCTTCTTTCCCTTTGACTTTCATCGAGATAAATCCTTCTGACTGTGTCCTCTTTCTTTAGATCTGCCTCTGACCATTATCACCTCAGATGTAGAGGTTTCTAAATTAGATTTCTTCCTTGTTTCCTTAGACAATAGTTCTCTAACAATAACATAAAACTCAATACTTTATGTTGCGCTGAAACTTATAGAGGTAACAAAGTGATCCCATGATGCGAGAAAATAACACAATAATGTAATTTCCTTATCTTCAGATTCAAATTTTACTCCCATGTTGGTATGAAATAACAGAGTATTAAAAGTATTTAAATGTTTAGGTATCTTCGTACCTTCCTTCAAGCGCAAAATGTAGAATTTTCTTTTCAGGAATATCCTGTTTGTCAAGGATTTCACCATATACAAGCTTTCCATCTTTGTCCATTGATGTCTTCTCTGCAACAATGTTGAAAAAAACATCGTCGGCCAAACACAGGCTAGAGGCACTCAGTGCTCTCACATCGATCTCATCCCAGTCTTCATTTGTTATTGTTGCGGGTTGTCTTGCTTTTCCCAAAAGCACCTTCACCATGCCTTGTTGCACGAGCAGATCGTGCATATTAACCTTCCATATCTCAAAATTGTTCTTACCATTGAACTTCTCGATTTCGAATTTAGCACTCTGAGTTTTCTCCATTAGCAGAAGAAAAAATTCCAAAAACACCACTGCTTATAATAACCAAGGACCTTTAAAAAATAATGTGGAGGAATAATGGTTTAAGTTCCACAAGGTTTAATAAAAAAGTTTAAAAAATCTTTTACCAACCTCACCTTTTCTTTAAAAAAAAAAAAAAAAAACCACCTTTTTAGATCCTCCACCTTTTACATATTATATTTAATTCCAAATATAATAAACCTATTAGAACATCCTCCACTCGTATATATATATGCCATTCACCTTCCTTTATATATTTTCCATTTGCACCCTTTATATATATGCCATTCACCTTCCTTTTAAAAAGAATATTTCCTGCTTAATTAAAACACCATAACTTCATACATTAAAATTTTCAAAGAAAAACATACGAATTTTCTTTTAACGTGTCGTCTATGCACCTCTCGATACAATGGGATTTCAACGATCTTGAAGGGTAGTCTCACTGTACCTTATATCTTCACCGCGACGATTTGAGGTTTTCTACGCACCTGTCAATGCAGCCGGATTGCGACGATCTAAGGATTTTTGCAGCACGCAATGTTTGGCTGGTAAGACATCACACCCATCTAGAGAAGGGACCTGCGATGATGTGGAAATCAACGCATGCATAGATGGAATTGTTGCTGCTCCTTCAAATTTTTGACACCCTTGATGCCCTCTCCTTCAACCTTCTCTGATACCACTTGTTATAATTGCAAATGTGGAAAACACAATCACACAGATTATAAACACATATATTTTACATGGTTCACCCAAACGTTGGGCTACGTCCACCAAGCAAAGGTAACAGTTGTCTTATTATTCAAATCATGGAGATTACAATAGCTCAGTCACACTCCTCATCACACTCAACTTATATGGGCATGCACAGATTTATATTAGAATACACAGTAACAGAATAACTAACTATTCAAAGATCTTCTCTAATTTTGTCTCATTAGTTACAACCAATCACTGATTTATAGGATCTAGAATCCTAAACTTGGAAATTCATTGTCACTGTTTAACAATATCCACCTTGACAACAATCAACCTGATACCATTCTCCTTCTTTATTCATCACCTTTTCTGCAAGCCAAGAGAAGCCGAGCACCATCGTAGCTCTCTAATAGTACTGGTTTTGTGAACATGTCTACACAGTTCTCTTTTGTATGCACTTTCTCAAGAGAGACTCCACGTTCATCGATGATGTTGGAGCCACCTTTTTTAGTTGTTTTAAATGTAATTCTTAAAGTCAAGGATGGCCTTTAATCTTTATTTTATTTCGTGATCTTTACCCACTGGAAAATTCAGTAGTCCCGACATGGGAAGTAGCGATGGCTGTGATACTCCTAAGTCACTACTTTTTAATCGATTAAACAAAATTTTCACCTTTTGTACCTCGAGATATCGTGCTTCGGGAGTTACAAGTCAAATGGTTTTCAAGCCCCGATGCGCGAAATAGTGAAAATATTTTGAAATATTACCTCAGGTTAGTGTTGAGAGTGAAGTTCCTGAAATCTTAGTTAAGTGTTGTCGGAGTTTCGCGTCTCGATGATCGCTCTCCCCAATAACCTTACCGTCATAACTCCGATAGGTGAAGTTGTGAGATGGTTTCGAAAGTCACCCCAGGTTAGTGTCAGAGGTAAGTTGTTTTAAACCGTAGTTAAACAAATGTCGGAGTTTTGTGACTCAGCATTCACTCTTCCAAGAAACTATACCTTCGTAGCCCTGAGTCGCGAAATCATGATATTAATTAAACACTTAATCCAGATTATGTTTTTGCCTAACTAGATCGCGTCATCGCGATCTTGGGTTTTAGGGGCTCGAAGGATAGAAGTGAAATATCCCGATACAACGAACGCTGAAAGGGTGATTAAAGTTTAAAGAAAACCTAATTAAAGAAACTAAGCCAGATTAATCAGTGTATTAATACAAATATTAACACACACCATCTACGGGGTAAATTTAAATGCTTTTTGCTCTAACTTGTGTCACGACCTGTCAAAAATTATGGCATTTATTTGAAATGAGGTGAAGTGATAGGTAAAGAGGTTGTTTTTATTGCTAAATGTTTCTCTAAAAATGATTTGACCGTTCTGTTCATAAGGACGCTGGGGTTTTAAATGGTCGAGATATTGTTAAGCCCTAATATTGGCTCATTACCCCTTAATTAGGGCATATTATATTAGTAATGTTATTTTATTTATGTCGGTTTTAGGCCATTAGTTGTAATTATACCTCCTAGTCTCCT
>JZKD02S1706051.1:260729-274180 GCA_000966675.3 Picea glauca
ATTGAGCATATATAGTGCGCAACTATCTTTGAAACAAAAGACTTCCCTGGGTTGATAATTTATGTTTCACTTGGTTGTTTGAAATTAATTAAGCAATTATAGTGACCAACAGTGAAGAGGGTGTGGACATGAACAAGCTTGATGAGAAAACAAGCGCAATCAGAATCAAAGATAAGTTTTCCTCATCAGATTGGTACAAAAACATAGTATCCTACCTACTCACCTTGAAATGTCCAAGTGACTTATCCCCATCCAAAGCTAGGATGCTAAAACTACATGCGATCAAGTACTATATATCTGAAGGTCAATTGTATTGGAAAGACTCACTTGGCTTCCTGTTGGTTTGTTTAGTCGAATCAGAAACAGAAAGGGTCATAAGTGAATTTCACGAAGGAGTGTGCGGGGGACATCACACTTGGAGGGTGACAACTTATAAGATCCCGAGGGTAGGGTATTATTGGCCAGCGCTACCGTTGGTTCCGGTCAAAGCGGAAGCCCCTTTCCAGCAATGGGGACTAGATTTTATTGGCAAGATTAACCCCCTCTCTAGCACTCAACACAAATGGATATTGACTACCACAAATTACTTCACTAAATGGGTGGAGGCTATTCCAACCAGAAGGGAAACGAATTCGGTGGTAATAGATTTTCTAGAAGAAAACATTTTGTCTAGATTCGGCTGCCCCCGAAAGATAGTCACAGATAACGCCCAGGATTTTAAATCTATGGCTATGATCAACTTTTACCAAAAATACAATATTGTGCTCGGTCATTCCACGACTTATTACCCCCAAGGACATGGACTAGTTGAGTCTTCAAACAAGATTATGATAAATGTAATTAAGAAAGTGTTGGATGAAAATAAAAAATCTTGGCATGTGCATTTGAAATATGCTTTATGGGAAAATCAGATAGGCACAAAAAAATCTATCAACACTTCTCCTTTCCAAATGGTGTACGGGACCAATGTGGTATTACCCATAAATCTAGCACTCCCTGTAATGAAACTTTGGCAAGATGAGAAAGAAGAACCAAATCATGTCACAAGAAGGATAAACCAACTGATCGAAGTCCAACAATAAAGGGTCGAAGTAGACAAAAGGTTGCAGAAATACCAAGACGACATGAAAACATTATTTGACCATAATGCAAAAGACAGAGATTTTCTCCCGGGTGATTTGGTCTTGAAATGGGATGCTAGGAAGGAAGACTCGAAAAAACACGGTAAATTTTATCATATTTGGTATAGACCATTCAAAGTCATATCTCGTGAAGGAAAAAATTTGTTTCTATTGGAAAATCTGGACAGTAAAATCCTCAATGCCCCTGTCAACGGGCCTTATTTAAAACATTATATGCAATAATCAGTTCCCAAAAAAATTTCCACTGTATATATTAGTTTGTGTTTTCTTTCTATTTCATAATTTCTCTTTGGTAGGTCTACTTTCAACACTAATTAATTAGGTTAGTGATTTTTGCAGAAATAAAGATACGAAATTTTCAATACATTCAACTCTTTAAAAAAAAAAAAACCCTGATACTCTTCGTGTTTTTCCCTTACAGGATTCCAGCCTGTAGCCCAAATGAGAGAAAAGAGTAAACAAAAAGTCATATATCGGAAAATAAATTCACTGAAACAAGTGATAGAAAAGGCTTTCCATTATTTTAAAGGAAAATGAAATGGTAAGGCAAAGGTATGAATTCCTGAGAATTTTATTTTTTTTAAAAATGAAAGTTTTTAAATCGCCGTGATGATCTCATAAGTATGGTGTTTTCACTTAACTGGTTATTAAAAGAACAACTCTTTACCCTAGGTCCTAATAATTTCACCTAGATAAAGGTAGGAGGTAATTAAAATAAGCAGAGAAAGTAAAGCATCTCCGAAAAAAGGGTTTCAAGAGTCAGTTTTAATCTTTGACACCTGTTTTTCAGTTTACAGATCTCTCTCTCCGTCACCCTTCTTTTTGTCTTCAGATTTACCTTCTTAAAAAACCAAGCATCTTTCTGGGCTTGCATACATGGGGAGAAGAGATTACGTTTTAACTTTGAAAGTTGTAAAGCAAATTTTAGAAAGTAAGTCGGTCTTCATGACTCCTCAGTCTCTTACTAAACAAAGTTATGCATAGGTTGATCCTGACTCTTCTAAGTTTTTCAATAGTTTCAAAGGATTGAGGCTTGCTTGAAGGAATACCCCTAGAATTAATCTTTCCCCTTTTTCTCTATGGGCTAAGGTGTTTTGAATGTTAAGAGAAGGTTGGTACCGATTAATCAAAGCAAGTTGACAGACCTCCACTGAAAATATTACACAGATACCATCCCTCATACAAACTGATTTCCCCCACTTCGTGTTCTAAAAAGTAAATTATAAGACAGATGGTGAAAGGAAATTCATATTTGATTTCCCCCATCTAGTCCAAAGAGACGATGAAAGGAAATTCAGAAATGATTGCCCTCTTCTTAGCATTTAAATGCATAAATGTATTTTGAAGTGGTGAAAGGAAATTCAGTAAAAAGGGCCAGATAACTTCACCGGGGTACTAAACAGGCTCGCTGGCAGTGAAGTCATACGTGAATCTCACTCTACTCTCGTAACCAATTTTTCCGAAACCGGATCTACATCGCAAGTTCAGACAAGGTTCCCCTATTAAAAGCATGTAATTTATTTCGTTTGATGCAAGCCAAAAGCCACAAGATCTATTGGATTTCATAGGACTGTTTTGATTGTCTTAAGGTAGACCTGAATTCAGTAACGAGAAGGAGAAAGTCATGAAAGGGGCTGCAGCTAAGTTTAAAAGGCATCTGATTTTTGAAAAAGATTTTCAAAAGTAAAAGACCAAATATCTTTTTCCCTCTGTATCCCCTTCCTAAGAACAGTTTCACAGGAATAAAGCCAATGACTCCATTTACCCAATACAGACACGTGGTCTACTTTTCTTCCCGTCTCACAAGAAGACGGGATCCCTAGTTGGAGCCTATGTTGGAGCCACCTTTTTCAGCTGTTTTAAATGTAATTCTTAAAGTCAAGGTTGGCCTTTAATCTTTCTTTTATTTCGTGATCTTTACCCACTAGAAACTTCAGTAGTCCCGACATGCGAAGTAGCAATGGTCGTCATACTCCAAAGTCACTACTTTTTAATCAATTAAATGAAATTTTCACTTTTTGTACCTTGGGATATCACGCTTCGGGAGTTACAAGTCACATGGTTTACAAGCCCCAATGCACGAAATAGCGAAAATATTTTGAAATCTTACCTTAGGTTAGTGCCGAGAGTGAAGTTCCTTAAACCTTAGTTAAGTGTTGTCGGAGTTTCGCATCTCGACGATTGCTCTCCCAAAAAACCTTACTATCATAACTTCGATAGGCGAAGTTGCGAGATGGTTTTGAAAGTCACCCAGGTTAGTGTTAGAGGTAAGTCATTTTAAACCGTAGTTAAACAAGTGTCCGGGTTTCGTGACTCAGCATTCACTCTTCCAAGAAACTATACCTTCGTAGCCCCAAGTCGCGAAATCATGATATTCATTAAACATTGATTAATTAAACACTTAATCAGGATTATGTTTTTTCCTAACTAGATCGTGTCATCGCGATCTCGGGTTTTAGGGGCTCGAAGGATAGAAGTGAAATCTCCCGATACGGCGAACGCCGAAAGGGTGATTAAAGTTTAAAGAAAACCTAATTAAATAAACTAAGCTAGATTAATCAGTGTATTAATACAAATATTAACACACACCATCTACGGGGTAAATTTAAATTTTTTGCACTAACTTGTGTCACGACCCGTCAAACTTTATGGCATTTATTTGAAATGAGGTGAAGTGATAGGTAAATATATTGTTTTTATTGCTAAATATTTCTCTAAAAATGATTTGACTGTTCTGTTCATAAGGACGCCAAGGTTTTAAATGGTCGAGATATAGAGTCCTTTCTCTCATTGTTTCAAATTTTATTTCTATCTTGTGCAAAGAAGCTTCTCTCATTAGGCTAATTTATCTATGTATCCACATTTTTACTACAGGAGAGATAAGTTAGAGTCCTCTATCATGGCCCCACGAAAAATGTCCAAGGCAATTGCTAAGAGTCCAAGGCAAGGCTCAGATACTGTTTCTAATACTTCACCCTGAAGTATTGATTCCGTCAGAACTTGGTCATACGTCTCTGAGGTTCTTCAATCCGAATTGGTAAACTTTTCAGATGATTCCAGTGACAATGAGAAGGATGATTTGGCCACCAAATACAAAATCGTCGTTCAAGCAGAGATGCATAAAATAGCGGCAAGGCCACAGCTCCTTCCATATTAAGATATGATCCGATGGGCGCTAGATCATGTAGACATACCGACCATGACTATTATCAACGAGCATAAGGTAAATATTGGGACCTTTAGAATAGAACACTTGCAGGTGATGTACCAATTGTCATCCCCGCCAAACTTTGCATACAATACCGAGTTTCTGGAGGGTTTTAAGCAGAAGGAATGTGAGAAATACAACAAAAGCTTATCTGATTTGATCAAGGATTGGGTCTCACACCTCACAAAATTCATGGTGGATAGTCACGGAGTTTATTCCATCTCTTCCTTAGAACCGCAATTCAAATATATAGCAATGATGACCTGTAGGTTATATGGGAAGGAAGACACAACACACTTTTTCCTCCCATGGGTGCCTCTGATTCATACAGTCACTGAAGGTTGTTCCTTTGACTGGGCCAAGCTGTTGTTAGACAGTCTAACGAGCCAGTTTACAAAATATTGAATGCAAAGAGCGAATGGGAAGACTGCTTCATTTTTTATGTCCTCTTACATCATGGATGATGTTTGCTTCATGACTCCTTTCCCTCGAATGAGCTGGAGCTAGACTCCATCTGATGCTGAGCCTATCCATGTCTACCACTCAAAAATTTGGGAGGATAAGCCTGAAGACTTCATATATGATATTTTCAATTGGGTAATGGTGTCGATGCATGTCACCATCTTCGGTAATCCATCGCCCAAGATTTCAGATAGCATCGCGGCCAACTTGAGCAGCGTGGCCGACTGGTATGTAGAGGCAGAATTTTCATACATCAGGGTTTTCGGTGCCTCTATTCCTCCATATGATCTACCATTATTTATACCAGATAGGCTGGTTTGTCGCAAAATCGCTAGGAAAACCGTGATTGGTGGCATAAGCAAAGAGCTTAACGGATTTTTTGAAAAAGGTATGGCCACCCTTCCCCATTCATTTGAATACCTATTCTTTATTAGATTTCAGACACGTAATGGCTGAGGCAATAGTCTTGGAAGATATTAAATTGGTCCACATTGAGTTCAAGAAACACGACCCACACAGGGTCGTTAGTAATCACATAGCTATTTGTGGCCTTAAAATATATAAACACAAGAATTCACCTCATGATGATATCTTTTGAGGCACAAGATCCTATGCAGAGGTCTTTAGTCGGGTACAAGCCCTGTCGCCCAAAGAGATGGCCAAGTTTTTCAAATTCTAGGAAGACCGGTGGAGTTGCCTTCCTCCTGTCTTACAGGGTAAGAACCCATCGACTTCAAATGTACAACAAATGGAAGCCAAGGGCTCCAAATATTCAGGACCTGACCAAGAGGAACACCAGGAAAAGAAGAAATAGACCAGAGGCTCGAAACATGAAGCAGAAATCCCCAACCCTCCAAGAAAGCCAGCCCCGGTTGTTAACCCGGGGAAATCATCCAAGAAAATTGATAGTCCCATCGCTTCTGTCACTCCCCTACAGTCTACAAAGGGGATCCTAGATGCAATATGGATTTTTGGTGAAGAACTAAAGCCTATTACCATGGAAGAATTGCCTTTGGACGAATTTTTCTTCAATAAGAAGAGAAAGCTCGTTGTGAAACAAGATCTTTATCGAGAATCAGGCATGGTAGCCAAAAAGTTTAAAATCCTAGCTGATGGGCGAACCATGAAAAAAGAGGATTTTGCAACTCAGATAGCAGGGACGTTGGGGGATTTTGCTACCACCAACCAATACACTATCGGGTCCCTAAAAGAAGAGTTGAAGTGAAAAAACCTCTTGATCAAAACTTTGGAGGCCAAGTTGGCTACAAACGAGGTAGCTGCCAGAGATCAGGCAAACATAGGTATAGGGAAAGCTAGAGAAGTTGACCAAAAGGAAATCGAGTGGCTCAAATCCGATCTCGAACAAACACAACAGATGGCCCAGACTAGTCAATTACAAATAATCTAGCAAGGAGAATTGATAGGGCAGCTACAGGCCAAATTAAACTTTGTTGAAATCCAGGTAATAGATATCAGGATGTTCCAATCCCAAGCCATAGAAATCCGAAAAAGAGTGTCGACAGCTCAACAGGATTTACTTGCTAAAGTGGAAACCATTCAAAACCACTTCCAAATCATTGATTGAGTATTAGAAGACATCTCTTTGAGAGAAAGAGAAGTTGGGGAAGCTTGGGTCGCTTTCCAAGAGGTTGTCATAGCCACAATGAAAAAAGGAACGAGCAGTAGTTCCAAACTCTCCATCCCGGAGCAGACCAGAGGTAACATCCTATTGAAAGAATGGGAGTGTGATATATCAGAATGCAGAGAGCGAGCTAGAGAGGTAAGAAACTATTGTGAAGAAATTTTTGGCTTCATAGATGGGAATTTGTTGGGTTTTGATAGTGAAAGCAGCACTAGGACACTGGGCCAGATTGATATAGCCAAGCACCTGCTCAATATCAAGGAGAACAAGGAAAGAGAGTTGGATGAAATATCACAGGTAGTCTAGATGGATATAGTCCAGGTGGATAAGTGGCTAATAAAACCAAGTGTACAGTTATGCGCCATTAACAACGAAGACTGACAGGTAGGAGGAAAGTTTCCACAATTAGCAAAAGACTGCTACACTTTTGAGGCAAATAATCAAGCGAAACCTTCCAGGTTGATAACCCAGTTGGTGGAGAGGTGCATCACTTACACCGAGTAGGCGAAGTAGCAAGTTTCCAGTATCAAATAATGACAAGTTTCTGCCTGTTCTGTTTTTAGAATTCGAAGAGAAAAAGAAGGAAGGTGCGTCATCTGCACGAAAGAAGACAAAGACAAAGAATTGAAACGTTTGATCTCCTATTTTGTAATAAAAAACCTCCGAAACGGTTGAGATTCTAGCATGTAGAAATTTGTATAAATATGCACATTGAAGAAAGAAACAAGGCTGGACCTTTTTGGTCGATTGTAATAGATACTTTTTCCCGTTGAAAATTAATATAAAGCAATCCGAAGATTCCTAATTCCATCAAGACTGTGTTATGGGTTTTATTTTCTCTGTTACCTTGTCTTAAATTCCATTTCTTATATATATGTCTGATGAATGTTTAGCTGCGATTTAGTACAACTACTACTGTGGTGACCAATGGATTTAGTATTCTAATCATTTGCAGTCTTTCCTCTGTATCGGCTATCAGCAGGTACAAGACCTGTAAACCTTTTAGACTTCTATATATATTTTATGCTTCATCATCTTTTTCCTTATCTTTTTTCTTCTTCTGTTTACAAGGTGAGATTATCCCTTGATAGGAGCCTCACATTATAGAGAGCTTAATGTTTTTCTTACATTTCATACACAATTTATTTAAAAATAACTCAGTTACAGGAAAAGGCCTTTGGTTTTCATTTTATCTTTGATATCAGAATCATAAGTTCTCCTTTATACGATCAAAAGTGAGACAGCATTAATAAGCTTGAAACTTTCTTTTAATTTTTCCTGTTCCTCTATGATTGTCCCTGTAACAAGACAACCCAATATTGAACCCGGATTGTCTGATCAGACTAGCATTGCTTTAAAACTTTTCAACATTATACTCAAAACAACCACCACCCGGGTAGAACTCAAACGTTCTTGGGCCACAATCGAATGGGATATAAGCATTCAGGAACAATTGGAAGTGAGACAACGACAACCTGGAAATCAGCCTTAGCTTCCTTTATCGAAGGTTGATGCTTCCCTCTTATTTATCTTTCACTCACTTTCGAATGCCTAGACACTATACTTTCTAAGCCTTAAGTACAGACTTTGGAACAACAAATGACATGTCTTACAAAATGGTACTTGATAGGTATATGTTTTGTTTTACTGTGGTAGGCTAGATTCTTAGCCACATGAATTGCACTTTGACTATCACAAAGTAACTTTACTTTTTCCTGCATCCTCCCAAACTCACCAAACAAGCCTTTCAACAAAACTGCCTCTTTGCAAGCATGTGAAGCAGCTACATATTCTGCTTCTGTAGTGGATAAAGCAACAATGTTCTATAGCTTTGACATCCAACTAATAGCTCCACCTTGCAAGAGTGAAGACATGTCCTCAAGTCGAGCTTCTCTTGTCCAAATCACCTGTAAATTGAGAATACACATATCCACAAACTGATTCACAACCACTGTTAAAGGTGATACAGTAATCACTTGTGCCCCTCAGATACCGAAGCACCCATTTCACTATTTCCCAGTGCTCTTTAAATGGATTTTCCATATACTTGCTGACAACCCCAACTGCATGTGAAATGTTTGGCCTTGTACTAACCATCGCATACATTAGACTTCCTACTGCATTAGCATATGGTATTCAAGACATATATTCCTTTTCTTCATTTGTACTAGGACATAAACTTGAAGAAATCTTAAAATGGGAAGCCAAAGGGACTGAAATTATTTTCACATTGTTCATACCAAACCTCAAAAGTATCTTCTCAACATAATTCTATTGTGACAACCAAATCTTACCATTCCTCCTATCTCTGAATATCTCCATGCCCAAAATCTACCTTACTGCTCCTAGATCTTTCATATCGAACATCCTAGCCATCTGAGCCTTTAACCTGTTGATCTCAATTATTATTTTTATTGCTAAAATCATATCGTCAACATACAATACTAAGATAATGAATATGCAATTATTCAATTTATTAAAGTAGACACAATGATCATTCTCACTCCTTGTATAATTCTGGCTCACCATGAAAAAATCAAATTTCTTGTACCCTTGTTCAGGCGACTACCTTAGAACATACAATGATTTCTTGAGCCTACAAAGAAATTTCTTGCTGTGATTCTGAATAAACCCTTCATGTTGTTCCATGTAAATTTCCTCATCCAAATCTCTATGTAAGATAACAGTCTTAACATCTAGCCGCTCCAACTCCAAATCAAGTAATGCAACTAATGCTAACACAATTTGAATTGAAACGGACTTAACAACTGGTGATAAAATATAGGAAAGTCAATACCTTCTTTTTGAGAATATCCTTTCGCAACCAGCCTTGCTTTGTACCTTTCCACTTTATCATCAACACCCTTCTTTAGCTTGTAGACCCACTTGCAACCTACAATTTTTCTATCTCTTGGAAGTTCTACCAAGTCACATGTGGTATTCCTCTCTAATGCCTTCATTTCATCCTTCATTTCTTCTTTCCATTTATCACAGTTAGAACCCTTCACATCTTCTTGATAGCATGAAGGTTCATCATCATTAGTACTTAAAGAAACAAACAAAAAAAAATCATCATACCTTCTTGGAGGATTTCTGACCTGTGTATACCTCCTTAGGGAAGTTTGTGGATCATCCACATTATGTTGATTGTTATCATCAAACATGGTTTCACCCGTAGGAAAATATTCATGAACATCTTCAGAAACTTGTTCATGTTCACTTTCATTTGTATTTGAACTGGTTTCAAACTGAATATGTTGATACTTAGGTAATTTTTCCTATTTCATTTGAACATCTACATCTGATTTGATGAGAGATGATTCATCAAATATTACATCTCTGTTAATGGTGATCTTGTCGGTAGAAGGATCCCGCAACCTTTACCGCCTAATACCATCACTATATCCAACAAAGATAAGCCTTTTTTTTTATTTTCGATCTAGTTTAGAATGCTGTTTTTTCAGAATTAAAGCATAGGCTTCACAACCAAAACATTTAAGATTAGAATAATTACAAGGATGACCTTTCCATACCTCTTCAAGAATATTTCATTCTGTTGTTGTTGATGGTGATCGATTCAACAAACAAAAATATTTACTTACTGCTTCTGCCCACATTTCCTGCTACAAGTTGGCGTTACTAAGCATACTCCTTGCTCTCTCTAGAAGAGTCATTTTCATGCATTCAACAACTCTGTTTTTCTGATGAGTATAGGAAGTGGTTTTATGCCTATCAATCCCAAACTCCTTGCAATAGTTCTCAAATTCCATTGATGTAAATTCACCACCATTATCAATTCTTAAACATTTAATGGATCTATCAATGCTCACTTCCACTAAAGATCTAAACTGCTTGAAAAGAGTAAATACATTAGCCTTTCCTTTCAACATATAGACCCAAACCTTCCTAGAGAAATCATCTATAAAAGTTAAAAAATATGGTGATCCTCCATATGAAATAGTAGGGGATGGTCCCCAAACATCAGAATGGATATAATCAAGGATTCCTTCACTGGTGTGTCTTCCGGTTTTAAATCTCTGCCTATTCTATTTTCCATAAATACAATGCTTGCATAAATATAACTTTAAATATTTTAGACTAGGAAGTAACTTGTGATCAGATAATACCTTCAATCCGTGTTCGCTCATATGGCCCAACCGTTGATGCCGTAGTCGAACAAAATCATTGTCTTTCTCGGATATCTCTGTCGCATGATTTGACTCAGTTCTTCCTTCTAACAGAAACAGGTTACCAACCTTCTTCACTTTCATAACCAGTAGGATTCCTTTGTAGACTTTGATAACTGCACCTTGAACAATACTCTTATATCCTGCAGTCTCTAAGACTCCCAAAGAAATTAGGTTCTTCCTAAGCTCAGGTACATGTCGCACATCAGTTAGTATTTTAACAGTTCCATCAAACATCTTAATTCGAATGCTACCAATTACCACAACTTTACATGATATGTCATTTCCCAAGTAAACAATTACATCATCTATAGACTGGTAAGTAACAAACCAGTGTCTATGAAGACACATGTGATTTGTAGCACCAGAATCTAATAACCACTATTGATCATGACGCGAACCAATACTAATTAATAAAACTTGATCAGTCATACCTGAACCTGTTGTTGAACCTGTTTCAGTTTCATTTTCTTCCTTCGTTTATTTTGGAGGGTCTTCTTTGGAGGCTTGTTGTCTCTTCCAATAATCCTTCTTCAGATGTCTAGATTTTCCACAAAAACAACACTTAATCTTGCTCTTCTTTCCCTTCAAATTTGACCGAGAGGAATCCCTCTGACCATGTCCTCTTTCTTTAGGTCTGCCTCTGACCATCATCACCTCAGATGTAGAGGTTTCTGAATTGGATTTCTTCCTTCTTTCCTCAGACAATAGTGCTCCAACAATAACAACAAACTCAATAATTTTGTTGTGATGAAACTAATAGAGGTAACAAAGTGATCCCATGACGCAGGCAAATAACACAATAATGTAATTGCCTTATCTTCAGATTCAAATTTTACTCCCATGCTGGTCAACTAAACTAAGAGAGTGTTAAAAGTATTTAAATGATCAACTATCTTCATACCTTACTTCATGCACAAACTGTACAATTGTATTTTCAAGAAGATCCTGTTTGTCAAGGATTTCATCATATACAAGCTTTCTAGATTTGTCCACAAACTGACTACTATCTTCTCTGCAACAATGTTGAACAAAACATTGTCATCCAAACACATGCATATGGCACTTAGTTCTCTCGCATCGATCTCATCCCAATATTCATCTGTTATGGTCACAGGTTGTTTTTGTTTTCCCAAAAACACCTTCACCACACCTTCTTGCACGACCAGATCATGCATCTTAACCTTCTAGATCTCAAAATTGTTCTTACCATTGAACTTCTCGATTTCAAATTTAGCACTCTGAGTTTTTTCCATTAGGAGAAGAAAAAATTCCAAAAACACCTATTGGCACACGGGGCAGACCTAGGGTTCAATGCTCAAGAACACACCAACAAAGCCCTAACTACAGGCCCTTTCGACAACACCGGCGAAGCAGATGAAGTCTCACCTGAGGTAGAGGCAGGGGTGGTTGCAAGACTCAGGTTTCAGCAACCTTAGCTGGGACATAGATCTGTGATTATGATACTTTAAACAACACTTAGCACCGTTAAACCATTAGTATTTAACCACTATTCTACTACGTAGACAGAACAAAACATCGCAATACTTATTCAGATCTAGCACTTATCATATGGGATAGATCCAATCTAACCAACTTAGGCACTAAGCATATTCATCTATGTCAGTTATAGCATTCAATTAAGCACATAGCGGTAATAGATCTATTTTACCATTCATTTACATCAAGCACTAAGAAAGTAAGTAAGGAAATACATCAATAGATCGCAAAAATAATAACAAGACAGTATTTACATGGTTCACCCCCACCCCAGGGCTACGTCCACCAACTCTTCATATTTATTAGTCTTCTGTCAATTGGTTACAACATGAAGCATCAAGATCTTACTCCGCATAGGACAGGAGATCTGTGTGCACCTCGCCAGATCTTCCTTCCCCGAGTAGATATAAGCACAAAGCCTTCTACAACCCATGCCTTTAGCACTTAAAATACATGCACTCAGCTCTGCAAGTCTATTACATAGATCTACTTACACATAGCACAATGGAATTAACAATTACATAGATTGACCTCTTCTTACATCGCCTATACTTCTATTTATACAGTACAAAAAGGGGCCTAAACATGGGTAAACCCATGGGCTGACATCCCGGTCTCATTACATTATTCCCCAAAAATCCAAAAGGGGTCCAAAGTGGGCCTATCTTCCACAATCTCTACCTCGCCTTGCGCTTCGTCTTCTATAGACTGTTGAAGTCCCAAAAATGGTCAAATATGACCAAGTGTTCCTCAAAACTTGGTCAAGGGCCAACGGGCCCCCAACACTCACCTGTGACTCATCCCAAGTCACTCTGGTTTGGGTAACTTTGCCTCAAAGGTCTCAATCTTGGCTCGAGCTTCTTCGACTTATCTCTATGCTACTGCTTCTTGCTCAATGAATTCTTGAATAATCGCTTCGCTGATAGGTCCTTCCAGTTGTTGCTCGACTGTAACAACTACTTGTTCTAGTACTATTCCTTGGCCTTCAATTTCTTCAAACAGTAGATAGGCCACCTCCTGGCTCGACTGGAGTTTCTGGGTGACTTCCATCAAAATCTTGGTTTGCATCCTCATTTTTCTGACAGGATCTTAGAATGGCTTGAATATTCATATGCGAAAAATTTTCATAATAAAGACAAAGTTAAGCTTGCTTTCTTTTTACCCAAGTATCTTGGAAGTAGGCGTGATTTATTTCTTTTAGATCCTCCATATGAACAAGTTAATGAGCACTTAGAGAACTGTCAGGAGGATGAGGCATTTCAGCCTTGGTTGATGGTCATTCCATTCCCTCATCATCTTGACAAGTTTTT
>JZKD02S1706051.1:282068-301963 GCA_000966675.3 Picea glauca
GTAAGGAAGTAGTATGGTTACAAAGATTGTGTTCAGGTATTGGGTTGGTACAAGAAGCTGTAAGGATAGAGTGTGATAGTCAGAGTGCAATTTTCTTGGCGAAGAACCCTGCTTACCATTCAAAGACAAAGCACATTGATGTTCAATATCATTTTGTAAGAGACATGATTGAAGAAAAGAAAGTATCACTAATGAAGGTGGACACTTTGAAGAATGTTGCAGATTCATTAACAAAATCTATGAGCACCGAGAAGTTCTCTTGGTGTAGAGGATCCATGGGCATTATTGCCCTGGATTGTTGACTATGTAAGCCTGTAACCCCCTGTGTGCAAAGAAAACAACAAGTGGGAGAATGTCGGGTATGTGTTATATTCTTTACACGAGTAGTAGTGTTTGAGCATTTGCGCCAGGCGTGCAGGGGGGTGCAGGGGTTCTGGGGTAGCGCCCCGAAAATTTATTTTTTTTCGGGCCGACATATTTCCACCAGGCCAACATATTTCCGAGACAACATATTTCCGAGACAACATATTACCGGGACGACATATTTCCGGGACCACATGATATTAGGTGGTTTTTCGGCACATAGTTTTTTGCCGATGGTTTTCTATTTTCGGTTAAGGAATTAGGGTTTTGGATGCCGTTGGCTCCTATATGTATATTGTATTGTAAACAATGTAAAACAATGTATGAATATAATATATGCTGGTTTTCCTGGTTTGGGTTTCCAGGTGAAAAATCTCTGTGTAATTTTTGTATTTGCCATTGTATCTTTTCTGTTCTTTTCTAAATATCAGTTTGCAGTAGATATTGTACAAGGTTAGAATTTACACAAATCACTTGCAAAATCAGAATTGACATATCCATAGACTGATTCACAACCAGTGTTAAAGGTGATACAATAATCAGTTGTGCCCCTCAAATACCGAAATACCCATTTCATTGTTTCCTAGTGCTCTTTACCTAGATTTTCCATATACCTGCTAACAACCCCAACTACATGTGAAATGTCTGGCCTTGTACTAACCAACACATACATTAGAATTCCTACTACATTAGCATATGGTCTTCGAGACATATATTCCTTTTCTTCATTTGTACTAGTACATACACGTGAAGAAAGCTTAAAATGGGAAGCCAAAGGGACTTAAACTGGTTTCACATCGTTCATACCAAACCTCAAAAATATCTTCTTTACATACTTCTGTTATGACAACCAAATATTACCCTTCATCCCATCTTCTAATATCTCCATGCCCAAAATCTTCCTTGTTTCTCCTAGATCTTTCATATCGAACATCCTAGCTATCTGACAATTTAACCTGTTGATCTCATCTATGCTTTTTCTTGCTAAAAGAATATCATCAACATACAATACTAAGATAATGAATATGCCATTATTCTTCTTAAAGTAGACACAATGATCATACTCACTACTTGTATAATTTTGTCTCACCATGAAGGAGTCAAATTTCTTGTACCATTTTCTGGGTGACTACCTCAAACCATACAATGATTTCTTGAGCCTACAAACAAATTTATTACTGCAATCCTGAACGAACTCGTCAGGTTGTTCCATGTAAATTTCCTTATCCAAATCTCCATGTAAGAAAGTAGTCTTAACATCTAGTTGCTCCAACTCCAAATCAAGTAATGCAACTAATGCCAACACAATTCGAATTGAAACAGACTTAGCAACTAGTGAAAAAATCTCATGAAAGTCAAAACCTTCTTTCTGAGAATATCCTTTCACAACCATCCTTGCTTTGTACCTTTCCACTTTATCATCAACTCCCTTCTTCAACTTGTAGACCCACTTGCAACCTACAATTTTTTTGTCTCTTGGAAGTTTTACCAGGTCCCATGTGGAATTCCTCTCTAATGCATTCATTTCATACTTTATTTCTTCTTTCCATTTATCACTGTTATAACCCTTCACAACTTCCTGATAGAACGAAGGTTCATCATCATTAGTGCTTAAAGAAACCGACGAAACAAAATCATCATACCTTCTTGAAGGATTTATGACCTACATAGACCTCCTTAGGGAATGTTTTGGCTCATCCACATTTTGTTGATTGTTATCATCAACCATGTCTTCCTCTGCATGAAACTCTTCATGATCATCTTCATAAACTTATTCATGTTCACTTTCATCTATATTTGAATTGGTTTCAAACTGAATTTGTTGATACTTAGGTACTTCTTCCTGTTTCATTTGAACATCTACATCTGATTTGATGAGAGATGATTCATCAAATATTACATCTCTGTTAATGGTGATCTTGTGGGAAGTAGGATCCCACAACCTATACCCATTAATACCATTACCATATCCAACAAAGATAATCATTTTTTATTTTGGATATAGTTTATAATGTTGATGTTTCAGAATTAAAGCATAGGCTTCACAACCAAAAACTTTAAGATTAGAATAATTACAAGGTTGATGTTTCCATACCTCTTCAGGAATCTTGCATTCTATTGTTGTTGATGGTGATCGATTCATCGGATAACAAGCTGTAGTTACTTCTTTTTTCCACATTTACTACTGCAAGTTGGCATTACTAAGAATACTCCTTTCTCTCTCTAGAAGAGTCATGTTCATGCATTCAACAACTCCATTTTGCTAAGGAGTATAGGTAGTGGTTTTATGCCTATCAATCCCAAACTCCTTGCAATAGTTCTCAAGTTCATTTGATGTAAATTCACTCCCATTATCAGTTCTTAAACATTTAATGGATCTACCAGTGCTCTTTTCCACTAAATCTTTAAACCTCTTGAAAACAGTACATACATCGGCCTTTCCTTTCAGCATATAGACCCAAACCTTCCTAGAGAAATCATCTATAAAAGTTACAAAATATGATGATCCTCCATATGAAATGGTAGGGGATGGTCCCCAAACATCATAATGGATATAATCAAGGATTCCTTCACTGGTGTGTCTTTCGGTTTTAAATATCTACCTATTATGTTTTCCATATATATAGTGCTTGTAGAAATCTAACTTTAAAGACTTTATACTAGGAAGTAACTTTTGATTAGATAATACCTTCAATCCTTATTCACTCATATGGCCCAACCGTTGATCCCACAGTTGAACAGAATCACTCTCTTTCTCAGATACCCATGTCGCATGATCTGAATCAGTTCTTCCTTCTAAAAGAAACAGGTTACCATCCTTATTCACTTTCATAACGAGTAGGATTCCTTTGTAGAGTTTCATAACTCGACCTTGAACAATACTCTTATATCTTGCAGTGTCTAAGACTCCCAAAGAAATTAGGTTCTTCCTAAGATCAGGTACATGTCTCACATCAGTTAGTATTTTAACAGTTCCATCAAACATATTAATTAGAATGCTACCAATTCCCACAACTTTACATGATATGTCATTTTCCATGTAAACAATTCCATCATCTATAGACTGGTAAGTAACAAACCAGTGCCTAAGAAGACACCTGTGATTTGTAGCACCAGAATCTAATAACCATTGTTGATCATGACGTGAACCAATACTAATTGATAAAAATTCATCAATCATACCTGAACTTGTTGTTGAAACTGTTTCGGTTGCGTTTATTTCCTTCATCTCTTTTGGAGGGTCTTCTTTGGAGGCTTGTTGTAACACCCTATTTCCCCTAGTCTGTAAATATAACTTTATTGGTTAGGAACTATGCCAAACTCAAAGTTGTGAATGTTTGATTTGATGGACCTTTGAATAAAAGGTTGATGAATGTAAATTCTATTATTTTAATAGATAATGGATACATGTTGCATGACTGTTGTGAAGGGAATGTGTTAAAAGAGACCACGGTTTCTAATGAAAAGGTGGTGGAGGGGACCCGGAAGGGTTGCGTTAACCTCCACCAAACCAGTACCATACTAGATTTACTTTCTCAAGATCAAAACAACCCTTTGATCTAGGAATGAATTCTAGTCAAGATGGTATGTGGGAAGGCTCCTCAAGAGTTAATGAGGGGATGGGGTGGACCGCCCATCCGTAAGGCTCCCAGACCTGACCACGAATGGGAAGATTCGAGCCACACACAATCTTGTGGAAAAAAATGGAAGAAGGGAAGCGTGATATGGGTAGAGAGGACCTACGAAGAGTGCAGAGATGAGAGTTGAAGCTCTTGTATTTGAGGAAGGATTGAAAGAAAATGATTGAATTCTGATATCAGAGCAATAGAGAATAAGCTAGGAGAAGGAGAGTAACCTTCGTCCTCATCTATTTTTGTACTGGGAGAAGGAGAGTAACCTTCATCCGTGACTTCCTTTGAGCTGGAAGTAGGAGATTGAATCTTAGAGCATTGTGGCCTAAGCTCGGGGGTGGCCAGTGATAAATCCATTGGGAGTGACTTAGCCTATGGTTGGGTGGAAAAAAGCACCCCTCTCAGCAGTCGCATCACACCTTATGGTTCTGATAAGTGTTTTATAACTTGTATTTTGAATTGAAAATTATGGATGCATGTTCGTGTTTGTATGCCCATAAATGGTTTATGTAGGGAATGATTGACATGTGTTTTGGATTGGAAATAATGGATGCATGCTTGTAATTATACACCCTTAATTGGTTTCTGTATAGAATGATTAAGTTCAAAGTATGAATTTGTTCCCTTGAAAATCGTCCCATCTGCTTGATTCTCATTATGTTCTAGTTTAATTCCTCAAAAGCACCTTCCCTAGGGAATCATGTCACCATTCCAGAATCAGAGTGATTTCTTTGGTATGGCTACCTTTACGGTAAACTCACAAGTATACGTTACCCCTGTTTCAGAGATCATATCTCGACGAATTAGGAAGGTACTTCATTCAGGCCAGTAGTCTAAGAGAACTTGAACTCGCACTTGAGACCTTAACCAGAAACCTGACTAAGAGTAGGGTTAATAGCCCAAGAATCATTTGGAGGACTGTGTGACCTGGGTATAGGAACCTTGTGAAGAAGGAGTTATATTTTGAAGGTTTCATAACCTTGGGAGCTCTAACCTCTGAGGGGTCAAATTTCGTCGCCCAAGTTCAAAAAGGGTCATGAGATTCAAGTATCTAAAGGGAATATCCTTTCATTTGGAATAAGAACAAACAAGACCCATTCTAAAGAATCTAAGGTCTGTCATGACCATTAGATTTGAAGAAGGGGTGCATGAGATAACGCCTCGAATCCTTCAGTCTTCACAAGTAGCGATGAAATTTGGACCGGAGATCCTAGGATCTATCCGAAGCCTCCCTTGATCGTTGATATGACATCTGAGGATTAACACAAGGAATGTGCAGGAGTGGAATTATTCCAAGTCCCAAAGCTCAGGAGGAGGTGAAACAACAGCCGCCAGATCAGTAGGGGAGAGGAGCCCGAACCGTTAGATCGTCATCCAGTGAACTGAAGAAGCACAAAAGGGAAGAACATTTCAGATTCGTAGGATCTGAGTGTCGAGGACCAACAACCATTGGATCTGAGGGTAAGTTCACGAAGGATAAGTCCTTTGAAAATGCATAGGAGAGTGGACTAAAAAAAGTCCCGAAGTCCTGAAGTAATTTGGGATCGTCCATCATCCAGGAGGATAGGTGTCATCAGATCCTGTGCTTCAGGTGGAATCTCTCCGGGAGAAATTAATATGGGTTGACCAAGAAATCCCAAAGGCTGAAGTGACAAAGGGCCAAAGCACTGAAGTGCCTAAGGGCCAAAGTGTCGAAGGGTAGAAGCACCAAAGGACCGAAGCGCCGTAGTGGTGAAGAACCAAGAGTCGTCGATCTACGAGGGGACACTTGTCAATAGATTGCAAGCTATGGGTAAATTGCCTTGGGGTTTCAGTTAAAGAGTTGATATTTCTAAACCCCAGAGACCTGAAGTAAATCTGGACCATCAAATCTTGAGGGATACATGGTCATAGATCGAGGACTCCATAGAAATCTGTTCGAAGGGTTTTTAGTTGAAGAGTTGAGATTTTCGAACCCCAGAGACCCAAAGTAAATCTGGACCACTAGATCCTGAGGGACACATGGTGATAGATCGAGGACTCTAGAGAAATCTGTTCGAAGAGTTTTTAGTTGAAGAGTTGAGATTCCTGAAACCTGGAGACTCAAAGTAAATCTGGACTACTATATCCTGAGGGACACGTGGCAATAGATCGAGGGCTTCGGAGAAATCCATTCGAAGATTTTTCAGTTGAGAGTTGATATTGCAAAGTCTGAACTTCCAAAAATCCAAAGTAAATCTCAACTGTCCGATCAACAGAAGTGAAGTTAAGTCATCATATCGTCCAAAGTGAATATCAAGTGTCAAGTCACCTGAAGTGGATCTGATCCATCAGATTCAGAGGAGGCGTGGTGTAGATCTGAGAACTCTAGATAAATATTCAAAGTAATTTATAGTTGTCATATCTAAGGGAGACGTGGACCAGATATGTGGACTATAGGTAAAGACTCGAAGTAATCCTCGATCGTCATATTAAGAGGACACGTGTTAGTGGATTATAGCCTTTGGGTAAAATCCATTGGGAACAAGGGTGAAGTATGAGATTTGAGATCTCAGAAGTCTGAAACCGAAAAGAGATCTCAATTGTCGAATGAGAAGAGGGTCACAGGAGAGGACCATTGATCTAGCTGAAAGTTCAACCACCCAAGGTAAAGGTAGGACCGTTGAATAGGAGGAAAGGTGTCAGTAGATCATCAACTCAAAATATTCAAGTATGAAAGAGAGCGGGGTTTGAGAGTTGAAACTCCTGAAACCCAAAACCACGAAGGATATCTCATCTATTGATTTTGCAAGAGGTCAGATCTGACGCGTAGGTCTGAGAGGGGAAGATCTGAACCACCAGTTTTTGAAGTACCATCAAGATTGGGAAATCGAAGGTCCCATAGCATAGTGGGGATAGGGGTTGTGCATACGTTAAAACATTGAGGGTGGGCCACAATTCAAACCGTGGTTTTGAAAAGAGGACACGTGGAGGATGGAGAAGAATTGTGGGCCGAAAATAAGTTTGGTTCAAACCACCTTTGGTTGCATCCATAATCGTGTGGCCCCATAAGGTTCTAGCCCAAGGTCACATCAAGAGGGGGCTTATCTAGAGAAAGGAACCAACGACCAGTACCTAGAAATCTTGTAGGGGAGCAAGAGGGAAGGTCGTGGGTGCTATTAAACCTACACCAAGGAACCGATAGGTTCTATGTTTAATTATAGAACAAGACCATCAAGGTCTTAGAGAGTTGTTTTACTTCAAAATCAGAGATCCTTGATCGGGAGGTCAGACTGGTTCCCCGACTTTTCAAATTAGAGTTGTAGAAAGAAAGGATTTATTCTGGCAAGGAGGATGAATTTTGTTTTTTGACCCATTGTGGGTGTGTTACAAATTGGTATAAGAGCATGGTTACAACATTTGGCCTTCTTGGGATTACGGATGAGTCTCTTAAAAAATCTAGTTGGAGTACTTTTAAAAAGTGACACGCGACCTTACCTCTTTCTTGAAAAGTCTGGTTAAAAATATTATTAAAGAAAAGAATAAAACTTTCTACTGTGTATGCATTTAAGAAATTGAACTGTGTATTATTCATGAACTAATAAAATGTTAGCTAACAACAAGTGTTTTTTCCAGCACTCGAGCAGTCATTAAATCATGGGAAAAACTCCAAGACTAAAGGATGGTGACGTGTCATGAAGTGGGGGATGGCTCCCACACTAGAGATGAAGAATTTGATGAAACAAAGATAGTGGAAACCCCTCCAGATCTAGCTGAAACAATAAAGAGCCTCAGGGCCAAATTATAGAGTTGCAAGGATGAAAACAAGAGATTGATAAAGGAGCAAGAAAAATAGACAAAAAGTAGCACAGTCTTGCTGCAGAGCTTATCCAACATATAGAGGAAACTACAACATGAACCCACAACTAGTCATGTGGACCAACAACATAAGAAGAGAAGTCAAAGTCCACCTCTGATATGAAAACATGACTCCATAAGTGACCACACTGGGAACGGTACCTCGAAGAAGGCCCAACCTAGAGGCAGGGGGCACTCATCGGTGGAGTCCTCTAGAAAGGAAGTTGGTAACTCCAAAGAATCTTCAAGTAGCAGAGCCAAATCACATTCTCAAATGAAGGGAAAGAAGTGGAAGCATTCCAAAAATCATGATCATGAAGAATTCAAGAAATCCAAACCACCCTCTTTCGATGGAGAGATTAAGAAGGGACAAGAGGTTGAAGCCTGGATGCTTGGTTTAAAGAAATATTTCAGAGTCCATGACTACTCTGAAAAATTGAAGGCTCGCATAACCATCTTCAACCTGAATGGTAAGGATTCCATTTGTTGGGAATACCTTAGGAATGTTAAAGGAGTCCATGAGAAGGACTTATCATGGAAACAATTTGAAAGCAGTATCTTTTAGAGAAATACATGGATTGGAAAACTAAGGAGTTCTATGAACTCAAGTTGGGGCAGCTCACCATAGGAAAATTTGTTAATAAATTCCTTGAACTACTTAGATATGTACCCTACATAAAATATGAAAAGGTAAAAATGCAACGGTTCATTAGTGGGTTACCTCAGACCTACTGGGACAAAATTGAGTTCGACGAACCAAATACCTTAGAAGAAACTATCTGGAAGGAGAGGTATTGTTATGAACAGTTTGGGAATAAGACAAGACCTCACGAGGACTGGAAGAAGAAGAGTAGTTTAGGATTTCAGAAGAAGGGGTTCAAATCCTCAAGATTCAGGAACTATAGAAAAGATTCTAGAAGGATCCTTCCTAATAGAAGTGTATATCAACAAAATTTCCCCTCTCAAAGTGGAAATAAAACTTTTAAGACAGCCCCAGGAAAGACTGATAACCAAAAGAAGGAACCCCTAAAATGTTGGGGCTGTGGAGAAGATCATAAATTGATAGACTTCCCACACAGACAAAAAAATAGTAAGAGAATCTACAATATCCAAGAATCTACCACCATCAATGATGTGGCTAGGAGAATGCCATGAATCTATGTGGCCTTGGACAATAATCAAGCCGACCACAAGCTTCAGTACTGGAGTTGGAAGGTATGATCGCCAACCATCTAGTTTCTATTTTAATTGACCCAGGTTCTAATTTGAGTTATGTGGCCCCTAAAACTTTTGATAAGTTTAAACTGCAACCAATTAGACATGTTAAACCGCGGCTGATGTAATTAGCCACTGGGACCAGAAGAAAAGTGATAGAGGTCATACCAGCCTGTCAATTAATCATGAGTGGATTTACCATCCGAGTGACCCTTAACATACTTCCTCTAGGATCTTATGAGTTGTTGATTGGTATGGACTGGTTGGATACTTATAAAACTAATTTGGTCTGTTATCATAAAACTTTGGAATGTGTAAATGAAGAAATGAGAAATATGACCCTCCAAGGGATTCAGAAGCCTATCTCGGTGAGACAAATATCATCCCTTCAAATGAAGAAGTATTGCAGAAAGGGGTGTTCCGTGTATGCCATACATGTATTGGAATCTATTGAGGATGAAAAACCAAACCTAGAGGACCACCCCATGTTAATATAATACAAGGACGTGTTCCCAGAAGAGGTACCAGGTCTACCTCCGAGAAGGGATATTGACTTCTCGATAGAACTCTCACTAGGAGCAGTGCCAACATCTAGAACGCCATATAGGATGAGCACGCCAGAGATGGTTGAGCTCAAGCTATAGCTAAAGGAGATGATGGACAAAGGCTACATTTGACCCAATGTATCTCCGTGGGGAGAGCCTATATTGTTTGTGAAAAAGAAGGATGGCACACTCTGATTGTGCATAGATTATAGACAGCTCAATAAGACAACCATAAAGAACAACTACCCCTTACCAAGAATTGATGACCTATTCGACCAATTGGGAGGTGCTTCCATCTTCTCAAAGATTGACTTAAGTTATGGATACCACCAAGTCTAGATTAAGGATGAATACATCCACAAAATAGCCTTTAGAATGAGGTATGGTTGCTATGAATTCATGGTGGTGCCATTTGGGTTAACCAATGCCCTCGCCACTTTTATGTGCTTGATGAATAATGTACTCAACAAATTTTTGGACAAATTTGTGTTGGTTTTCATTGATGATATCCTAATATACTCCAAGAATAGGGAGGAGCATGAAGAACATCTTAGACTTGTACTTCAAGTACTAAGAGAGCATCAACTCTATGCTAAGTTTAACAAGTGCGACTTCTTTCAGAAGAAATTCCATTACTTAGGCCATGTCACTTCTAAGGAAGGGGTGTATGTGGACCCCGATAAGATTATATCTATTATGGAATGGCCTACCCCAAAGGATGTATCAGACATCAGATCCTTCATGGGCCTAGTGGGATACTATAGAAGGTTCATAAAAGGATTTTCCAAGATTGGTTGTCCAATCATTTCCCTTCAGAAAAAGGGGATCAAATTCATTTGGACATAAAAATGTGAAGAAAGATTTCAAGAACTGAAATACCTCCTAACCCATGCACTCGTGCTAAATATTGTAGACCTGGATAATGATTTCCTTGTGTGTACAGATGCCTGCAAAGAAGGACTTGAAGGAGTCCTTATGCAAGAAGGACGTGTAATTTCCTACGCATATTGGAAGTTAAATGAGCATGATATCAACTATGGGACCCATAACCTAGAGTTGGCTGCCATAGTACATGCTTTAAAAATGTGGAGGAACTACCTCCTGGGAAGGAGATCTATGCTTATGACAGACCATTGTGGGTTAAGGCACCTGTTTGATCAACTAAAACTCAACGCCAGGCAAGCTAGGTGGATGGCTCTCCTAAGTGAATTTGATTTCAAAATCAAACACATAAAGGAAAGGAAAATAGGGTGGCCGATGCCCTTAGCAGAAGTATAAAAATGATTCATCTGGCAACAGTAAGCACCTATGAAACGGATATCAAAGAAAGATTCAGAAATGCACAAGAGATAGATGCATTCTTCAAGACCGTGACCTCATACCTAAGACAAGAGCCTACAGGGATGAAGTATGAAGGCTACCAAATGCTCGAGGAAGGGCTACTGACTTACAGAAATAGATTGTACATTATGAACTGTGACGACTTGAAGAGGTTCATAATGGATGAACTACATAAGAGACCATATACTGGTCACCCGGGATATCAAAAGATGATCACAGCCACTAGGAATCAATTCTATTGGTCTGGGTTGAAGAAAGACATAGCTAAATATCTAGCTAAGTGCCTAGAATGATAGCAAGTTAAGGCAAAGCACCAGCATCGAACAGGATTATTACATCCCCTACCAATTCCAGAATGGAAATGGGCAACCATCTCCATGCATTTCATCACTGGATTACCAAAGTCAACCAAGAAAAATGATGCCATCATGGTCATGGTGGACAAATTGAGTAAGTCTGTTCATTTCATTCCTATCAAATCAACTCGCAAGGCCATAGATATTGCCAAGATCTTCATGAAGGAGATATTTAGACTGCATGGCATGCCCAAGGAAATTGTATCTGACTGAGATACCAAGTTTACTTCAAAATTTTGGAAATCCTTAATGGTCAGTTTGGAGACAAAATTGTTATTCAGCACAACTTATCACCCTCAAACTAATGGAAAGACAAAAAGAGTGAACCAAATAGTAGAGGACATGATAAGGATGCATGTAATGCATCAACCTAAGAATTGGGATGACTACCTACCATTGGTAGAGTTTGCTTACAACAACATTTATCAATAATCCTTAAATATGAGCCCTTTTGAATCCCTCTATGGTAGACAGTGCAAGATTCCAATCAGCTGGAATAATCAAGGGACATAATTACAATCGGACCTGACATGCTGAAAGAAATGGAACAACAAGTGGTTCAGATAAGGAAAAATCTAAAGATTGCTCAGGACCGATAGAAAAGTTACGCCGACATAAAGAGAATTACCCGAGAGTTCAGGAAAGGAGACCATGCATATATCAGAGTTAGAACCAGGAAGATTTCCCTGAGAATGGGATCCTGTGCCAAGTTGGTACCTCGGTATTATGGACCCTTTGAATTCTTAGATAGAGTAGGACCTATAGCCTATAGGCTAGCACTTCTTCCCACTATAAAGGCACATAATGTTTTTCATGTTACATTATTGAAGAAATATGTACATGATGCTAATCATATAATTGATTGGTCTATGATCCAAGTGGATACGGAGGGAGAATTCCTACCAGAACCCCAATGCATATTAGACAGGAAGGAAACCTCTCTTAGGAACCGAACCATTGCACAGGTCAAGGTGCAGTGGAAATGCTTTGGCCCATATGAGGCTACGTGGGAAATGGAAGATGCCATAAGACATGCATATCTAATTTTGTTTACTTTTGTACATACCTATCATGTTGATAGATAGAACATCAGGGATGATGATTCCTTTAAGGAGGAGGGAATTGTAACACCCTGTTTCCCCTAGTCTGTAAATATAATTTTATTGGCCAGGAACTATGGAAAACTCAAAGTTGTGAATGTTTGATTTGATGGACCTTTGTATAAAAGGTCGATGAATGTAAATTATGTTATTTTAATAGATAATGGATATGTGTTGCATGACTGCTATGAAGGGGATGTGCTAAAAGAGACCACGAATTCTAATGAAAAGGTGGTGGAGGGGACTCGGAAGGGTTGCATTAACCTCCATCGAACCAGTACCATACTGGATTTACTTGCTCAATATCAGAACAACCCTTTGATCCAGGAATGAATTCCAGTAAGGATGGTAGGTGGGAAGGCTCCTCAAGAGTTAATGCAGGCATGGGGCAGTCCTCCCATCCATAAGACTCCCAGACCTAACCATGGACGAGGAGATTCGAGCCGCACACAATCTTGCAGAAAAAAATGAAAGAAGGGAAGAATGGTATGGGCAAAGAGGACCTGCGAAGAGTGCAGAAACGAGATTTGAAGCTCTTGGATCCAAGGAGATATTGAAAGAAAATGAGTGAATTATGATCATAGAGAAATAGAGAATAATCCAGGAGAAGGATTGTAACCTTCTTCCTCATCTATTTATGTACCAGGAGAAGGAGAGTAAACTTTGTCCCTGACTTTCGTTGAGCTGGAAGTAAGAGATTGAATATTAGAGCATCATGGCCTAAGCTCGGGGTGGCCAGTGATAAATCTGTTGGGAGTGACTAAGCCTATGGTTGGGTGGAAACGAGCACCCCTCTCAGCATTCACATCATGCCTTATGGTTCTGATAAGTGTTTTATGCCTTGTATTTTGAATTGAAAATTATGGATGCATGTTCGTGTTTATACGCCCATAAATGGTTTCTGTAGGGAATGATTGCCTTGTGTTTTGGATTGGAAAAAATGGATGCATGCTTGTACTTATAGCCCCTAATTGGTTGTTGTATAGAATGATTAAGTTCAGAGTATGAATTTGTTCCCTTGAAAATTGTCCCATCTGCTTGATTCTCATTATGTTCTAGTTTAATTCCTCGAAATCACCTTCCCCAAGGAATCACGTCATTGTTACAGAATCCGAGTGAGTTCTTTGGTATCGCTACCATTATGGTAAACTCACGAGTATACCTTAACCCTATTTTAGAGCTCATAGCTCGGTGAATTAGGAAGGTACTTCATTCAAGCTAGTAGTCTAAGGGAACTTGAACTCGCACTCGAGCCCTTAACTAGAAACCCGACTAAGAGTAGGGTTAATAGCCCAAGAATCATCTGGAGGACCATGTGACCTAGGTATAGGGACCCTGTGAAGAAGGAGTTAGATTTTGAAGGTTTTGGAAACTCAAGAGCTTGAAACTCTAAGGGGTCAAATTTCATTGCCCAAGTTCAGAAAGGGTCGCGAGATTCAAGTATCGAAAGGGAATATCCTTTCGTTTGAAAGACGAACAAACGAGACCCATTTGGAAGAATATGAGGTCTATCACAACCATTAGATTTGAAGAAGGAGCGCAGGAGTTTACACCTCAACTCCTCCAGTCTTCGCAAGTAAAAATGAAATCTGGACGGAAGATCCCAGGATATATCGGGAACCCCCCTTGATCGTCGATATGACATGGGTAGATTAGCACAAGGAATGTGTAGGAGTGGACTTATTCCAAGTCCCAAATATCATGAGGAGGAGTGACAACAATCGTCAGATCGGTAGGGCAAAGGATTCTGGACTGTTAGATCAACATCCAGTGAACCCAAGAAGCACAAAAGGGAAGAATAGATCAGATCTATAGGATTTGAGCATTGAATACCAACAACCGTTGGATTCGAGGGTAAGTGCACAAAGGATAAGACCTTTGAAAATGTGCAGGAGAGTGGACTTGACAAAGTCTCGAAGTAATTTGGGACCATCCATCACCCAAAAGAATAGGTGTCATTAGATCCTGCGCTTTGGGTGGAATCACTATGGGAGAAATGAAGATGGGTTGAACAAGAACTCCCGAAGGGCCAAAGTGCCAAAGGGCCAAAGTGATAAAGCACCGAAGGGTCAAAGGGCCGAAGCGTCAAAAGGATGAAGTGTCAAAGTGTCAAAGAACCAAGAGTCGTCGATCTGCGAGGGGACACTTGTCAACAGATTGTGAGATCCGATTAAATTGCCTTGGTGTTTCAGTTGAAGAGTTGATATTTTTGAACCTCGGAGACCCAAAGTAAATCTAGATTGCTAGATCCTGAGGGATACATGGTGACAAATCAAGGACTCCAGAGAAATCTGGTCGAAGGGTTTTCAGTTGACGAGTTGAGATTCTCGAACCCTAGAGACTCGAAGTAAATCTGGCCCGCCAGATCTTGAGGGACATGTGGCGATATATTGAGGACTCCATAGAAATATGTTTAAAGGGTTTTCAGTTGAAGAGTTGAGATTCCCGAACCCTGGAGATCCGAAGTAAATCTGGACCGCCAAATCTTGAGGGACATGTGGTGACAGATCGAGGACTCTGGAGAAATTTTTTCGAATGATTTCCAGTTGAAGAGTTGAGATTCCTGAACCCTGGAGAACCAAAGTAAATATGAACTGCCAGATACTGAGGGACACGTGGCGACATATCGAGGGCTCTGGAGAAATCTATTCGAAGAGTTTTCAGTTGAGAGTTGAGATTTTCGAAGTCCAAACTTCAAAAAATCCAAAGTAAATCTCAATCATTCGATCAACCAAAGTGAAGCTGAGTTGTCAGATCATCTGAAGTGAATATCAAGCATCAGATCACTTGAAGTGTATCTGAGCCGTTAGATTCAGAGGAGGCGTGGTGTAGATCTGATAACTCTGGATAAATATCTAAAATAATTTATAGCCATCAGATCTAAGGGAAATGTGGAGAAGATCTATGGAATTTGGGTAAAGACCTGAAGTAATCCTGGATAGTTAGATTAAGAGGACACACATTAGTGGATTATAGCCTTTGGGTAAAATCCATTGGGAACAAGGGTGAAGTTTGATATTTGAGATCTCAAAAGTCTGAAACCTGAAGGAGATATCGACTATCGATCGAGAAGAGGGTCATAGGACCGTTGATCCAACTGAAAGGTCAACCACCCAAAGTAAAGATAGGACCATTGAATAGGAGGACAGGTGTCAGCAGATCATCAACTCAAAAGATTAAAGTATGGAAGAGAGTGGGGTTTGAGAGTTGAAACTACCGAAACCCGAAACCACGAAGGAGATCTCGTCCATTGATTTAGAAAGAGGTCATATATGACCTATAGGTCTGAGAGGGGAAAATATGAACCTCTAGTTTTTGAAGTACCATCAAGATCGATAAATCGATGGTCCTGTAGAATTGTGGGGATAGGAGTTGCATGGACGTTAAAATGTTGAGGGCAGGATGCAATTCAAACCGTGGTTTTGAAAAGAGGACACGTGGAGGCTCGAGAAGAATAGTCGAATGAAAAGAATTTTGGTTCAAACCAAATTTGGTCACATCCACAATCGCACTGCCCCGTAAGGTTCTAGCCCAAGGTCACATCAAGAGGGGCTTATCCATAAAAAGGAACCAACGCCAAGTACCCAGATATTTCGCAGGGGAGAAAAAGGGATGGTCGCAGGTGCCATTAAACCTGCACCAAGGAGCCGATAGGTTCTGTGTTTAATTACAGAATGAGACCATCAAGGTCTCAGAGAGTCATTTGACTTTAGAATCGAAGATCCTTAACCAAGAGGTCAGACTGGTTCCCCGACTTTGCAAATTAGAGCTGTAGAGAGAAAGGATTTATTCCGGCAAGGAGGATGGAATTTTATTTTTTTACCCATTGTGGGTGTGTTACACCTTTTGTCTCTTCCAACAATCCTTCTTCAGGTGTTGAGATTTTCCACAAAAACAGCACTTAAGATTTCTCTCCTTTCCCTTCGACTTTGACCGAGAGAAATCCCTCTAAATATGTCCTCTTTCTTTAGGTCTGCCTCTGACCATCATCGCCTTAGATGTAGAGGTTTTTGAATTGGATTTCTTCCATGTTTCCTCAAACAATAGTGCTCCAACAATTAAATCAAACTCAATACTTTTTGTTGTGATGAAACTAATAGAAGTAACAAAGTGATCACATGTCGTGGGAAAATAACACAATAATGTAATGCCTTATCTTCAGATTCAAATTTTACTCCCATGCTGGTCAACTGAACTAAGAGAGTATTAAAAGTATTTAAATGATCAGCTATCTTCGTACCTTCCTTCATGAAAAAAATGTACAATTTTCTTTTCAGGAAGATCCTGTTTGTCAAGGATTTTGTCATATACAATATTTACAACTTCGTCCACAAACCGACTGATGTCTTCTTCGAAACAATGTGGAACAAAACATCATTGGCCAAACACAGGCGTATGACAATCAGTTCTCTCACATTGATCTCATCCCAGTCTTCATCTGTTATGGTCGCGGGTTTTTTTTTTCTTTTCCAAAAAGATCCTTCACCACGCCTTGTTGCACAAGAAGATCGTGCATCTTAACCTCCTAGATCTTGAAATTTTTCTTACCACTGAACTTCTCGATTTCGAATTTAGCACTCTGAGTTTTCTCCATTACCAGAATAAAAAAATCCCAAAACACCACTGCTTATAATAACAAGGCCCTTTAAAAAATAATGTGGAGGAATAATGGTTTAAGTTCCACAAGGTTTAATAAAAAAATTAAAAAAATTGTTTACCATCCTCACCTTTTCTTTAAAATAAAAAAAAAAAAACCACCTTTTTAGATCCTCCACCTTTTACATATTTTATTTAATTCCAAATGTAATAAACCTATTAAAACATCCTCCATTCTTATATATATTCCATTCACCTTCCTTTATATATATGCCATGCACACCCTTTATATATATTTCATCCACCTTCCTTTTAAAAACAATATTTCATGCTTAATTAAAACACCATAACTTCATACATTACATTTTTCAAAGAAAAACATATGAATGTTCTTTTAAGGAGTAATTGCTGCACCTCTCGATACATTGGGATTGCGGTGATATTGAAGTGTCATCACACTGTACCTTATATATTCACTGTGACAAGTTCAGGTTGTCTACGCACCTGTCAATGCAGCTAGACCGCGAGCATCCAAGTATTTTTGCAGCATGCGAAGTTTGGCTGGTAAGATGTCCCACCCTTCCAGAGAAGCGACCTGTGGTGATGTGGAAATTGACGCATACACAGATGGAACTATTGTTTCTCCTCCGAATTTTTGACACCCTTGATGCCCTCTCCTCCAACTTGCTCTGATACCACTTGTTATCAAATGTGGAAAACAAAATCACACAAATTATAAACACAAATATTTTACGTGGGTCACCCAAATGTTGAGCTACGTCCACCAAGCAGAGGTATCGGTTGTCTTATTATTCAAATCATGGAGATTAAAGTAGCTCACTCAGACTCCTCATAACACTCAGCCTCTATGAGAATACATAGATTTACATTAGAATACATAGTTACAGAATAATTGACTATTGAAAGCGCTTCTCTAATTTTTTCTCATTAGTTACAACCAATCATTGATTTATAGGATAAAGAATCCTAAACCTAGAAATTCGTTGTCACTGTTTAACAATCTCCACCTTGACAAAAATTAACCTGATACCTTGCTCATTCTTTATTCATCACCTTTTTTGCAAGCCAAGAGAATCCAAGCACTGTCATAGCTTCTCTAACAGTACTGGTTTTGTGAAAATGTATGCGCAGTTCTCTTTTGTATGCACTTTCTCAAGAGAGACTCCACGTTCATCGATGATCTGTCTTAGAAAATGGTACTTGATAGGTATATGTTTTGTTTTACTATGATAGGCTGGATTCTTATCCAAGTGAATGGAACTTTGACTATCACAAAGTAACTTTACTCTCTCCTGCATCCTTCCAAACTCACCAAACAAACATTTCAACCAAACTGCCTCTTTGCAAGCATGTGAAGAAGCTACGTATTCTTCTTCTGTAGTGGATAAAGAAGCAATGTTTTGTAGCTTCGACATACAACTAATAGCTCCACCCGCAAGAGTAAAGACATATCCTAAAGTCGACCTTCTCTTGTCCAAATCACCTGCAAAATCAGAATCAACATATCCACAGACTAATTCCCAACCACTGTTAAAGGTGATACAGTAATCACTTGTGCCCCTCAGATACCAAATCACCCATTTCACTGTTGCCCAGTGCTCTTTGCCAGGATTTTCCATATACTTGTTGACAACCCCAACTGCATGTGAAATGTCTAGAGTTGTACTAACCATATGATACATTAGACTTCCTTCTTCATTAGCATATGGTATTCGAGACATATATTCCTTTTCTTCTTTTGTACTAGGACATAAACTTGAAGAAAGCTTAAAATGGGAATCCAAAGCGACTAAAACTAGTTTCACATAGTTCATACCAAACCTCAAAAGTATCTTCTCAACATACTTCTATTGTGACAACCAAATATTACCATTCCTCCTGTCTCTGAATATCTTCATGCCCAAAATATGCCTTGTTGCTCCTAGATATTTCATATCGAATGTCCTATCGATCTGATACTTTAACCTATTGATCTCAGTTATGATTTTTCTTGCTAAAAGAACATCGTCAACATACATTACTAAGATAATGAATATGCCATTATTCAATTTATTAAAGTAAACACAATGATCATACTCACTCCTTTTATAATTCTGGCTCACCATGAAAGAGTCAAATTTCTTGTATGATTGTCTGGGCCACTGCCTCAAACCATACAATGATTTCTTGAGCCTGCAAACAATTTTTTTGCTGTGATTATGAATGAACCCTTCAGGTTGTTCCATGTAAATTTACTCATCCAAATCTCCATATAAGAAAGTAGTCTTAACATCTAGTTGCTCCAACTCCAAAATCAAGTAATGCAACTAATGCTTACACAATTCGAAATGAAACGGACTTAACAACTGGTGAAAAAATCTCATGAAATTCAATACCTTCGTTATGAGAATATCCTTTCTCAACCAGCCTTGCTTTGTACCTTTCCACTTTATCATCAACACCCTTCTTCAGCTTGTAGACCCATTTGCAACCAGGTCCCATGTGGAATTCCTCTCTAATGCCTTCATTTAATCCTTCATTGCTTCTTTGCATTTATCACTGTTAGAACCCTTCACTGCTTCCTGATAGCATGAAGGTTCATCATCATTAGTACTTAAAGAAACTGATGAAGCAAAATTATCATACATTCTTGGAGGATTTCTGATCTGCGTAGACCTCCTTAGGGAAGTTTGTGGCTCATCCACATTTTATTGATTGTTATCATCAACCATGTCTTCCTCTGTAGGAAAAGCTTCATGAACATCTTCAGAAACTTGTTCATGTTCACTTTTATCTATATTTGAACTGGTTTTGAACTGAATCTGTTGATACTTAGGTACTTCTTCCTGTTTCATTTGAACATCTACATCTAATTTGATGAGAGATGATTCATCAAATATTACATCTCTATTAATGGTGATCTTTTTTGCA
>JZKD02S1706051.1:302400-323360 GCA_000966675.3 Picea glauca
CTTCTATGAGCTTGCCTTTGGTGGAGGATTGAAGTGGTGGAGGCCCAGCTGGAAGGAACTCAGTTTCTTGGTTCCGAACCGTGCCGACATGGAACTCTGTAATGTTTACACTTCTATTGATCATATTTAATAGAAATACTCCTTTCCCGTCCTATTGATATCGTGCAAATATATGATTATTATCCATCGGAATGTTTGTTATGTTTATTAATGGATTATTCTATCTAATGTGATAACCCCCTTTATATTATCACTATATGCTTGCTCTGTTTGTTTGTTGAGAACTTGTTGTAGGTATAAAGCTTTGGGTCAAAGTTCTCAACGGTGGACATCATCAAACGCTGGATCGAAGTAGGCCTCTTTCTTATCTTGATTACACATTGGTTTATATAGCATATGTTGGAATTGAGTTGATTTTTGCATTCATACCTGTCTGTTGTGGTTTACCCTATCCATAGAGAGTTATTCCCTCATAACATAAATGGTGACTCCACTGGGGAAGATTTTGTTTCTAAGGGTTTGAGGTATTTTTTCTCCTTGCATTTCTCTCTTTCCTTTTTGGTTCTTATCGTATCACTGCTTGACAGATTTTGTTCACTCTGGATATAAGTTTTCAACCTTTCTCCCTTACCTGGCCTTGTTTAAAAGCATATATGCGCATTTTCCCCTGACAATCACGTACACAGGCGTGTTGTCTCACTGCAAGCTATGCATATACGCTCTATTTTCCTGAACAATCGCGTACACCTTTTCTCCTTGCTGGTTTTCTTGGTTTGGTGATTGTTGGGTGGGATTTGATGGTTTCTGAGCCTTCTTAGGGTAGTGCATGTTAAGAACCTCTAGGTTGATAGGAAACCTGTTTGGAGTTGAATTTCTGGGCAAAATCTTTCTCCTCTTTTCATTTTTTATTTTTCCTTGTACTTTGGGTTGTGTGCTTGGCTGCTTGGTATTCTTCTTGAGTTATTTCTTTTCATACACAGTAGAACTTATATATCAGGGTGCTTATCAGTCCTTGCATTTTCTTTTTTAGTATATTGAAAATACAAAAATATAGGCATTTTGCATTGCTTGGCATTTTTTTCTTTTGGAATATTTATCATTAGCTCAGTGCATTTTAGTGAAAGATTGCATTTTACTTCTGAATTGCAGAGTTGAAATTGAAAATTGCATTGTTTTTTAAGCATATCATTCATTGAAAAGTTAAAGTTAGACTTTGCATTATATTCATATTTAATTTTCTTCCAAAGTCATAACATCATGAGTTTCATTTCCATACCTTTTTGAGTAATCACGTCTAATAAAATTTACACTTTAAATTAAAATTGATTAGTCACGATTTTATTTTTTAGGGTGCACAAACTAGTCTAGGATTTAGTGCCTTGGAATAGGATTTTGTGAGTAAACTTCTCCAAGGCAATTAAATCAACATATGTGTCCGAGATAGGGAGTTGAGAAGTCCATTGTATACATGGTAAGATCAAGAGGGTACACTCACACTAGAGTTAATCACGAGGTCACACGGAGTTGGTTGAAGGGATATCCCCCTGATACTCGCCTAACATCAGAGATATTTCTGTGGATTTATTTGTATCTGGGGATCTTGCTAGTCACCATACCTCCCTAAGAGGGGGTTCTTTCAAGGTTTTGAGATTTGTTGCCCTGCCCATACGGTGATCTGGACTTATGACTACTCGCATGTTCAGCGGTTATATAGTGGTTTATTAGTTGCTTGACTTAGGTATCTCATAGGTTACTTGTAGGGGTTATTCTACTTGTACCCTGGGTCAGATAGGGGTCGGACAACACACAACCTTTATGGAGGATTACCTCTCCGGGGGGTCTAACGGACTGGTTGTTAAGCCCACAATGGCCCCTATAACTGATTATGTTACCTTCGATCTTTAGCAGGGAGTCTCAAGTCCCTCTTGGATGAGACATGCCTTATTTAAGGAGGGAGGCCACTCAACCACTTTATCCCGTTTGCATGCATATTGGCTGTCTGAATTTTTGGTATGCTCTTTGATTACTAGTTGGCCTTAGTATATATTTTTTATTTTTAGCGTTGTGATTCATCGTGGAGTCGGATCAGCTTCACCTCCGGTCCTGTCACTTGTTACAGTTACCACCGGATTTCGAGTCTTTTCCTTCTAAAATGCGTAGAGTTATTAGGTGTGGTACACACATATACACTATTCAGAATTGTGATTCTATAAAGATGAGTATTGAACCTAGTCTTCATAACAATGGGAGATATTTGACTCCCATACCCACTATAGTTAATGGCACCCCTTCGACTCCTGCAACCACCTCAGTTGTAGCATCAGAGGCACCTATCATTACTATGGATCGACCTGTAGTTAATGCCCAATCTCTTACCTCAAACCCTTTTGGGGATTTCAGTCACTCGTCGGGCTACAATGTTTAGTCCATCCCTATGGCTTCTAGTCCATTTTCTTATGGTATGCCTAACTTTACTATGCAATTTTCAAATGCCATCCCAACTACTGGCCCTAATGCTAGCATTGGACTTGGGGACACTACACCTCCTTACACTCCATTTCCATTTGGTGGTTCTCATATCCCCTAAATGACTCCTAATTTAGGAGGTGTTCCTACTTTTAATCCTGGTTCTAATCCTGTTACTTCTGGATGGTAGAACCAACCTGGTGAACAAAATTTGGATCAAGTTTCACCCTATACCCCCACCTCCTCAGTGCTGATTCTGAACAATAATTTTGGCATGATGAATCAACTTCAATCCTTCGAGTTCCCACCCATATGAGGTCAGTCTTACACTTTGGGCAACCCCCAACCTGGATCCAATCTGGTTGGGGGCAGTTTTTATAACCCCCAACCCGAATCTAATCTGGCTGGGGGAAATTTTTATAATACTCAATAGAACATTCTTGCTGGAATGACGCCTAACCCAACTTTTATGAATCATCCCAGAGGAGGGACTTATAACCCTGGATAGGGCTATGGTGCTTACCAGAACCCTGGATGGACTGCAGTTCCAAATGAACAATCTTTCCCAAGAGGTTGGGGCCAGATGTCGCAACCCCGTCTCCCTTTTCTGGCCATGCTTAATCTGCCAGATTTGTCTAAGTTAATGAACGATCCTGTGATTCATGATCCTACTTGGCCCTCCATCCCCACCAAACTTCCTTCAGACATCCCAAAGTTCAAAGGAAAGAATGGAGAGGACCCTAGTGACCACGTTACTACCTTTCACCTTTGGTGCTCATCAAAATATCTTAACGATGATTCGATTAGATTAATATTGTTTCAATGCACTCTCATTGGAGTCATTGCGAAATGGTATATTGAGCTACCTAGGGGAGCCTATGGGACCTTTAATCAGTTGGTGAGGGTATTTCTTAACCACTTCTAGTTGCCCATTCATTATGATGTTGGCCTCGAACTTTTGTCGACTTTACACCAGGATACTACCACTCATACCTTGGACCATATCTAGGAGTGGTGTAGACGAAAGAGGTTTATTAAGACTCCTATACCCTCGACCTTTCTTTTAGAATGGTTTCTTAAGTCTTTGCACGCTCCTATCTCGAAGGATGTTTCCACTTCTAGGTTTAACACTGAGGAAGAAGATATCTTTAGAGCCCAATAGTTAGATTTGATATATGCACAGTCTAGGATGTTGTATCATATTCTTCCAGATGCACTGCGGTCAACTTACGAACCGAGAGAAAATCCCGGACCTCATGCCGATGGTATTGTAGGTTTTTTCAATGTAAGATCCGCAGAATCGATGACAAGCCACTTGAAGAACTTGTCTCTTAACCAGTCTTCTGGAGGGCCAACTTCGTCTGTGTTCTCTAACCCCACTCAGTCGATGGATGTACATTACATGAAATCATCGAAAAACCCAAATTGTAACTAGCAACCAGGAGAGAATAAGAAGAATCGTAGGGGTGGGAAAAATGGTAATAAACATAAGGACAATAATAATAATGGGAAGAATAATGTTGTAGAGGGAAAGAAAGAGAAACGTAAGGTGAAGTTTTCTTGTAAGATTTGTATCGATGACCACCTTATGCATTTATGCCCCAATCTTGCAGAGGCTGCGAGGTTATTAAATCTATCGCCCACTGTGCCAATGAATCCATTCCCACATAACCAACACATGGCCTCAATCTCTTCGAATTACGAAAATGCGGTCGGTGGGGGTCAAAATCCACCGTCGCAAGATGTCGACCGTGTTTGTTTTAATATGGTGGATCCGAAAATTGATGTAACCACTTGATCTCAAGATTATGGCTCTTCAAAAGATAATCCTAGTCTAGAAGCTCCTCCTCCTCCTTCGGAGATGAACTTACAGATTGAGAAACCAAAGCCACCGCCTTGTATTCCGAAAGGAATACTCAAGTGCTCTACACAATCCTAATGCTAGAGCCACCCAGAAATACTCTATTTTTGAGGATTTGGACCAAACCCCTTATGCGATGTCGACTTTGGAGGTACTCCAGATGTGTCCCTCACAGAGGAATGACTTATTCTCTGCTTTAGGAGCTCTTGAACCTAGTGGCTCGAAGGTTATCAAGTTTGACATCACGAATGTGAATCCTCGCTTGCCTTACCATGTGGATTTCCAAATCCACATGGAGTATTCCAAGTATACCATCAAATGTACAGTTGTTGATGAAGGAGTTTCCACTTGTGTGATGTCTCTTGACACACACCCACTAAGGTAACTAAGATTTTTGTCTTTTCTTAGAGGGATAGAATCCATGAATTTCTACAGGCCTAGCACAGACCATCCCTTCCCTTATCCTCCCCCAAGTGACCACAACCTGGCCTTAGTGCAAGAGCCTCTCACAACTCGTGAGTTGGAGAGTCAAGGCTCTCAACTCCTCTTTCTCCAAATGCCAATACCCTAAATGCAATACGGGTATGGTTTCCTCCTCACCAGCACCTGCTACATATAATCATAGGCTAGGATAAAATCTAGCACTACTCGCAAATCGAGACTTCACGAGTTGGGGTTTTGAGCCCTCGTGCTCCTTCTTTGTGAATCCTCGAGATGTGATAAGTCAACAATGGGTTGACTCTCTCCCAGGCAGCAGGTGTCCACCACCTGTCACCCGCTTCCACCTTTCTCTGGGTGCTTGTTGTTATGCCACCTGTCTACCACATGGTCCCCACCTAAAGGATGTGCCACGTGTTTTCATGAGCCCTCGATGCTCAACACTTCACGACTTCTGCAGTCGAAAAGAAATTATTTCAACCTTTGAACCCCCGATATGTGATACCACACGGAGGTTCTGATCCAACGGTTATCCTGTGGCTTGGATCCAACAACCACAATCACGTTGTGATCTCGTGAATCATGAGTTTGTGCAGTCCTACCCTTGACCACTCCAAATCATGAGTCAACGAAATGCTACCTGACTGCCACGCGTCCTGTGCTAATGGACAGTTATGAATACTTTGGGATCTTCAAGACATTGCTGAGTCCACTCTCCTGCTTATGCAAAGGTTAAGATCAACAGTCAATAGAGCTCTGATAGATCCTTGGATATACAGTCCTGGATCCCATCGCTACTTGCAAAGGCTGAAGGGGTCGAGGTGCTAACACCTACACTCCTCCTCTAGATCCATCGATCTTGACCGATCTGGGGTATTCCTGAAAGGATTCTAACCGTTTGTCTACCAAACAATGGGGTATTCTCTTTCGATGATTGGACTCTCTATCCTTTCTGAGCTTGAATCAAGAAATTCAACCTCTCAAAGATTCAAATTCCCATGACTCTGAGACCTTAGAGAGCTACTCTTTCTTGCATAAGGTTTCTGGACCCAAATCGCATGAACCTTTAGACGATTCTTGGGAAATGGTCCCTGATCTTAGTCGAGTCTCTGGGTAAGGTTCGATGCAGTTCCAAGGTTTATGGGGTAATTCCCGGGGAAGAGTACTCTCGAGGAGCCTTCCTAGAATATTATGAGAGTCAAGCAGACAAGACGATTCTCGGTGGAGTGAACTCATGCCCCATACTTAATCCTTTGTACAAAAACCAATTATGGCATGTAAGTATACACATGCATCCATTATTTCTAGTCTAAAAAACTAGGCAATCATTCCACACAGAAATTATTATGGGCATATAAACATGACCATGTATTCATGATATTCAATTCAAAATACAAGGCATAAAACACTTATCAGATCCACCAAGCATGATGCAACTGTTGAGAGGGGTGCTCGTTTCCACCCAACCATAGGCTTAGTGACTCCAAATGGATTTACCATTAGCCACCCACGAGCTAGACCACGATGCTTTGAGATTCAGTCTCCTACTTCCAACTCAAAAAAATTCAAGGATGGAGGTTACTCTCCTTCTCTTGATACAGAAAAATAATCCAGGACGAAGGTTACTCTCCTTATCCTATGTTCAGAACTCCCTGTGTTCCCAGAGTTTCTCTAGTTCTCTTCCGTGATCTCCGTCGCGCACGCTCTCTCTACCCTCTCACCACACTTCCTCTCTTACCTTTTTCTCTGCAAGATTGTGTGTGGCGCAAATTTCCCCATCCATGGTCAGGTCTGAGAGATTTTACGGATGGGCAGTTTACCCCCATCCCCTCATTAACTCTTGAGGAGCCTCCCCACCTACCAATCTGACGAGAAATCCATTCCAGGGTCAGAGAGTTGCTTTGGTCTTTGAGCAACTGAAAACCAGTATGGTACTGGCTTGGTGGAAGTTAACACAACCATTCCAGGTCCCTTCCACCACCTCTCATTAGCCATCCTAGTCTCTCTTAGCACATCCCCTCTCCCAGTAGTCATTCAACACATATTCATAACATAATTTACATTCGTCGACCTTTTATACAAAGGTTTGTCAAATCAAACATTCACATATTTGAGTTTTCCATAGTTCTTGGCCAATATAGTTATTTTTACAGATTGGGGGAAATAGGGTGTTACATCTCTGGATTGTTGGAAATCTCTTGGCTCTCCAACTCTTTCTAAGTCATCAAACATATTGACTACATTTGACGATCATTCCTTCCACCCTCATGGTATTCTCCCTGCCTTTACGGTCTAGTTAGGTGGGAAGACAGTAGAGGTAGAGGTAGAGGTAGTTGATGCACCTCTCGATTATAACCTGTTACTAGGACACAATTGGACCTATGCTATGGTCACCATCTTGACGGGCGAAATTGACCACTCATCAATTGGAGGAGTGAATCCGATCCAGGGTTGTCTAAATAACCCAAGCCATTTGGATTAATCCACTTCGACGGGTTTAGCGGCTCCGTCAGCCGATCTAAGTCCTACAAAAGTAAAAAAAAAAAAACTAAAGAAACTAACTAAATGACAAACAGCTACTGAAACTATATATAAATCTAATATATTCACAGTTTTCTAACTAATAGTAATCCTAATTATTAAATGTACAGTATATCAATATGATTAAATCTCTATTATATGTACAATATTCACGAAATGCAAGTTTTGATCGAAATCTGCAAAATCATATATGAATTGACTTATGACACTGAAGCTGGTGTTTTTTGATTTTTTATAACTTTTATAAACAAGAAATGAAATGGTAGCTATCTAGCTAAGAAATAAAAATAACAATCTGTACTGTGTATCTAAACTACAGAAAAATCTTATATTAATTAAGCTAATAGAATGCTATTAGCAAACTAACCTGTAATCGCATATCCATATGTGTCCTGTGCGTAGCATCTACATTTGTTGTTTGATGAGGCCAACCCACACCAGATTTTCCCAATGCTTCTCGTAAACGTGAAGCAGTAATGCTTTGAATGTTAATGATAGAACAAGTAAGATATGTAGCAACAACAATTTATCATTTGACAAACGATCATATTAAGATAAATTTGAGTATGGAAATTTGTATATAACTATTCATTGAATAAAGAAGATCAACCTTCTAATCATCAAATGTAAACAGATTAATTGTTGTATATAAAATGAGAGACATAAAATATGGACACTATTTAAATCCCATCACATCAACCTATAACAAATTATGATATCTAAAGTAGTAAAAATTTGGTTACAAATCGAAATGAGCAAAACTTGAACAAAAATATGATATATTGAAGCTAAAGTTGTGCAAATATCCACTTTCATTCAAGTCTGATAATCACAAATCCATAGTTTCTGATCCCAGGCAGTGACGGCCCTTAGTTTACAAAATAATACATTTATAAAGGCCACAAGATCTAAAAACTTCCTATGGAAATCATCAAATCAGTTCCAAAAATTATGGGGAATACAATCTCCCAAATTCCCATTGTTATCCAAAACTAACATCCTAATCTAAAACCATGTAAAGAAATAGCATGTTTAGAGATGCCACTAGCGATCCAATCTCCTTTAGAATTTGTATGTACCTGTAAACGCACAAGAATACATGATTTTAGATTGCATTTTAGTTGTGAAATCAAAGAATTCGAATTTTAGTAACTAGCTACAGAATCTCACGATTTTGTAGCTAGTTATTATTATAAACATAATCGTGTTTTATCAATTCAATCAAAACAGAAATAGATGCAATTTGAGAAGACAAATCTTATATGCTAATTCAAAATAAAAATAAAATAATCTTAAAATTACTTTTAAAATACCATACCTCGGATTCAGGGATTTGTTTTAATCAAGATATTTTCGAATTTACAATGGCAGTGGCCGCCTCCACATTCTTAAATACAACTGAACCTGTGGTCTTCTGTCTTTTATCATTAGCTTGAGCTAAATTTTGCAATCTATCGTTCTCCTTAGTTAGCATATTCACTCGGTCCTCTAAGGACTTGATCCGAGATTGGAGCAAAGGGACGTCTCTGTAATATCGGTCAAGCCACAACTGACATTCGTTGCACTATGGTTGAACAGGCTGTGTATTCACAGGTGAGGAACTTCTTATTTGACCTGTAGGTTCTCTGTCGAGTTGGATCCCAGGGCAGTTGTGGTTGTCTCTAAGACACGGTGGGAGGTTCATCACATAGTCATAGGGCTTAACTGAGAAAAGTCTGTGTGAGTATGGATACTCTTCGGTTAGAAACCATTCAATTTCGGAATCAGAATCTTCACATAACAGAATTGGTTTTTGGTTTGTGTTTTCTTTAGGTTTATTACGAGCACACCGTGAAACCCAGCGCGCGGTCTTTTTACCCTTGTAATTGATATCATTTTTACCTTTACCCTTCTTCCTTGCAGACCTTTTAACAGTAACAGGCTTACCACCATCTTTTGGACATGAATCAGGTAGGTTGTTGGGTTGGGTAGTGTTTGGGTAGGTCTATGGTTCAACAGAGGGCAAGAGTGAAGGAGGTGGAATGATAGGTCCGAAAAGGGTTTCTGTAACAACGGATTTGTCAACTTGTCCTATTTCAGGACTAGCAAAACCATTCCTTAACAAGAAAGCGTCCCAACAATCACCATTCAACTTCAACTGATGAACCATAATAATTTTAATTAAACAATGGTGGAAGAGGCTGGAGTCGGATTTATCCCTTTTGAAATGCTTACCCATTTTGTATAAACTCTGAAGGAGAAAATGGTATAAGAAAACTAAACCGTATCTACCCTCACAGGTAACGAACCGCTTGACAATAGCTAACAAATCATGCCATCTAGGTTTTAGAGCTGTAATGGGCATACCTTTGTTGCAGCTGTTAATCTTCCTTGAGGTAAACAACAATGACCGGGGAACTTCGTCAACCTCTGAGTTTTTAAACCATTTTTGTCCCATGGTTGGTAGACCAGTGGCTGAGCTAATGAAATCTTGTTTAACTCGAGCTGGATGTCCCCAATTTTGGCTCTACAACCATCTAATGTTAGCACGAATTGTTGAGAAACTGCCAGGTTAAAACCCTCGAACTTATCGACAAAAACCCGCCAACCATTCCTCTCTAAGTCCTCTCAGGAATTATCAAACAACAACAAATTTTGAACACCGTTGAGTTTGATTCTCACTACAGGAGCCATAACTAATAGCACAAAATCAATAGGGTATTTGGAGATAGGGTTTGACAGGATAGACACGGAACCATTGTCTCAAATCTTCCCCATCACAATGCAAAGGCAACTCGAAGTGCAAGGGCAGAGCATTAATGCTATGTGTGTGAGGATAGTGGTGTGAATCGAGGCCATGCAAGAACATCATAGCGGTTTGTACTTGGAACGAAGCCTTGGTGTAATGGTACATTCAAATCATAACAATGCATATCCAAAAGAAAATTGATTAACATGACAAATGAACCATTACATACCCACGATTTGACCCAAAAATCAATGTGTCAAACAAACCATTGTGTCAAAGATTTTATAAATCAACACCATATTAACAATAATCAAATGCATAAATTTTTGGTGTTTCGATAAATATGTAACCAGTGGTGTGTTTGAGTTCAAGGAGTTATAACCATGTAAACAAGTAGGTTCATGATAAACCAAATGATCGTTAATCCTTTGATGTAATCAACATGAATTCCAACTATGGGTTTTCATGCTTGCAGTCATGAAAACGAAAATGAAAAGCAGGCATGAAAAAAGCAAAGAATAATGATATCATTTAAACAGTTGCGACGATTAATGAGGGTTTAAAAACTTTGTGTAGGCAGCTTGTAAAAAAAAATAGAAATTAATATGGCTACCAACAATGGAGACACACTGGTAGAAGAAGTTATTTCTACCAAACGAATAAGTCCAGATTAGGATAATGAGAAAAAAAACAACTCGAAAACAACCAGAAAACTGTTTGAACATCATTATCAATCATAAAAAAATCCAATTTTAGATTGTTTGTTATTTTAAAAGATGAAAACTGATGACAATCTTAACAAAAGCGAGTCACGATATTAAGGTTAAAATCTCCAATACTGTTGACAGATCCACTGCTGCCAGCAGGCATCCATAGCCTCGATAGGGATGCCATTTAACCCACTCCAATATCTGTATCCTTCCAAGAAGTTCCAGATTAGAACGAAGGACATTTAAGGTCAAAAGATTCCACAACTGAGAATTTTCATATACCTGACATTGCTTCGCTGCCAGCGGGCCTGTTCAGTACCCCAACGAAGTTATCTTGGCATCATGCATGCATTTACCCACTGCCAGCAGACCTGTTCAGTATCCCGACGGGTTTACAAGCACTTCCCACAACTCTTTAATGATTTATTTAGTTTTAAATATATTTAATCGAGCGTGGTGACGCTGAAAATCGTGATATTTTGGACATATTTTAATAAATTACAGACCTTCAGAGACTTTTTTTTTTTAATTGTCTTTCATTAAGATCTAGAGATGGTTTATTGATAAACTGACCTTCGAAGGCAGGGAGACATCTATGAATTGTTCTCTTAAGGAACAGGGACAGCATAATAAGAAATGTATGATCGTGAAAAGCTTCAATTACATATTGAAATCAATAAACTCCTTTCAAACAACAAGCTTTATTCAACATGGATGTAAACTTCAGAAGCATATCATAATTGATGTTTAAACAAACTTTAGCAGTTATTTCAGAGGAGAAATTTTTCTGTTTTCTTTGTCCGAACAGTTCATGATGCAGGTATATGTATTTCAAAAATAAAAACTGGTAAGCATAAGGGAAAAATCAAAACCAAAACAACAAAGAAAAATGAAAAGAAAACAAAGGAAAAATATTTACACAGTGTACACGGGGTTGTCATCAAGTGAAATACCTTTTTAGAGTTTGGCCATTCAACGGATAGGTGTCTGGCTATCCCTCTAGACTCTGTAATCTGAAAGAGTTGGGAACCAATTTCTCAGCAATCAAAAACAGTCCTAGCCATAAGTTTTGAAATTTCGTATGCTCTCCCTTTCCTTCATGCGGTTTGTCCCATTTTAGGACAAGGTCACCTACTTCAAAGTTTCTGTCAGAGGCAGAGTTGGAATCAAACAAGATTTTAACCACAAGTTGATGCTGATCCAACTTCTGTTTTTCTTGAGCCCTCACTCCCTCTAATTTTAACAATGCGTTAATTCGATTCTCCAAAGGGGGGCAGTCCTCTTCTTGTATTTTCTGTGATAGCAGCAGTGAGGGAAGAAGAATATGTGGTGGCAGAATTGCCTCTCTGCCGTAGATGAGAAAGAAGGGATATTTACCCACAACAGTTTTCGGAGTTACTCTATCATCCCAGATTGCATTTAACAGTGCATTATGCCAATTTTTATGGTTTTCAGATACCATTCTCTTGATGATTTTAATCAGATTTTTATTAGTTGATTCTGCCAATCTGTTACCTTGAGGGTAATAGCTGGCAGAATATTTTAATTTAATTCCTTTTTCTAGAGAGAAATTACTCATCTCAAGAGACGAAAAATAGGAAGCATTATCAAATACTAAACAGTCAGGGATACCAAAACGAGTAATAATATTTGAATTTAAAAAGGCAATTACCTGACTGGTATTTACAGCTTTTAATGGGGCAGCTTCAGACCACCTAGTGAATTAATCCATGGTTGTTATGATAAACTTATGCTGCTATGAGGATGGCAGATTGATCGAGCCTATAATATCAAGACCCCACTGCTGAAAAGGGGAGTCTACTAAAACATGCTGCAGAGGGAAGGCTGGTTTCAGTATCTGTCTGGACTCTTTTTGACAAATAACACACTTGCGACATAAGGCATGAGCATCTTTAAAAAGTGTAGGCTAGTAATAACCCGCTCTTAATACTTTATGGGCAGTGGTATCTCCACCAAAATGCTCACTAGCTTCTCCTACGTGCAATTCTAATAAAACCTTTTCTGCTTCATCTTTCTCAAGACAACGCATTAGCAGGGATGATTTTAAGGATGGAAATTTATTTTAAAATTTAGAAACCTTGGCGAATCTTACTAATCCTTCATATGCAAACTATAAAATGTTTGGCGATATTTTTGTAAAAATATTCAAATTTTCAAGGATTTAATATAGTTTGTATAAAATTTTGGCGACTTTTAAGGTAAAATAATTTTATCCTATAGAATTTGGGTGAATAATTTCTAGAATAGAGAAATTGTTTTTGGGAAAAACCATGGAAAATTAGCCCAGGAGCGAAATTTAGCCCCTAAAATCATCCTTGCACATTAGTACTCCATCAAAATTTTGACGAAACAGAATACCATTAATCAACTGAAAGGAGGCAGATTTCAATATTATCGCTCTTCTTTTAGTGGGATCCAGGTGATGGGGGGTGTTTTCTCTTGGTAAATTTTCTAGAGGTTGAAAACAGAAGAAATTTACAAAGGTAACTTTATCCAACCACTTTTCAAGCTAGGATCTAGCCCTTCCAACCTCAGAGAGGGATATCTCTATATGATTTAGCTATGTTTCCAATTTTAGATATTAGGCTAGGTAAAGAAATATATCAGTTTTGTTGTCAAAGTATTTTTTCAAATTGGTTGAGACAGTCTACACATCCATTGGGCTATGGGGTCTGTGTCTTACTAAATATGAAATACAAGCCAGAAAAGCAAAGGAAAATTTTTCACAGGGAGAGATAATATAATCACTGGATCTTTCTATAGCTTAAATGACGATTAGCAGAAAAGATGAGAAATATACTTTCAACAAAGAAGCAATTAAGAATTCCTTTATTGAAAACACCAGAAGAAAAACATTAAAACCTTTCAAGTCATATACAGGGTATACGAGATAAATCTTGCAACATTCATTACTCTTAAGGATTAGATTTAGAAAACAGTATGATAACAAAGCGAGAATAACATTCAACTTAGAGAAGAAACATCACCAGTGAATACACGCAAGAATCCTGTAAAAATTCCTCCTTTTTATTAATGGAAGATCTCTTCAAAAATATTAAAGTCTGAATAACGTTAGGATGTGAAGATCAACAACCCCCAATACTTCGAAAGGTGAAGTATTTATAACTCAAATTACAAACGTTCATGTCATAAATGACCAGGACATGCTAAATCTATTTTTAGCCTAACTATTTTAAAAAAATTCCTAAATCTAGGAACTGCTTGATGACTTGGTGTAACTGCACACTGATTTTATGGGTAGACCATTGATGAATCCTTTGCACGACCTCATCTGACTGAACAGGTGACTGGACCTTGACAACTCATCTGCTAATCGATCAAATCACAGAGCTCTTCCCATCTGAGATGACTGGGCACGTTGACTTTGAGTAGTCTTCGATACACTTTGTCCATTTCTGTATACTTGGCGAATGTAGGCTTGGTGAGGAATATGTATTGAATCTCATGTTGGATACTGATGTCCCACTAAAGGGAATCCAGGAATTTTTTGCTGATAATTCTCCCTTGTATGCCAGCAAACTTTGAACTGTCCTTAGCCACTTCGACTAATCTCTTCTTGTAGTCTAGGAGTGTCATTAATTTATCATTGATCACTTTTAGACCAGGAAGACCTTTTTTCCTTAGGGACTTGTGGCGTGGTCGTTGGTGGCACAGTGGTTGGGGGAACTTGTTATTCCACTTCGACCAAGGTGTTAGGCACCCACACTGTCTGATAGGCGAATTTCCCAATTTCGGGCTTGGACAAGTGAACATACGGGATGTTCTTGTTTTTCACTCTCATATCTGAGATGATCCCATAAGGATCATAGTGCCATGGGAAGCTCATAAAGAACTTCATTTATTTCAACATCCTGTCAGATTCTTCCCCGACGCCCCGACTGTTACAGATGAAGGAGCCAATCTGCCCCTTGAATCGAAGCTGTTTCTTTTTCTTCAATGATAAAAAATGGATATCATCTGAATTCATAATTTGCCTTATATATTCTAAAGAAAAGATTCTGATAGGAAAATATTTGGGCAGCTTGTACGGTGCCAACTCGCAACCGTATACTCTAATCTTGGTATGATTTTGGTATAGGTACCAATCCTTGGTATTTGTGTTGTCCGAGAGATGCATGATTCTCTGGACTTCATCATTTATTCGAGGCTCGGGCCTGCCGCTCAACATACTTACCACAGGGTGGTAGAACTGATCGATGAATGCCTTGAAACTGTACTCTGTAGAGTTGTGCTTGAGCAAGGAAGTCCATGATGTGACTGCCTGAGGTTTACCATCTTTGTCCATCTTCTGCATGGAAAAACTAAATTTATCTGCTTGAAAGAAAACAAACATGTATGCCAGTATGGACGAGTATCTGAACATGCCTTCCGTGCCAAAATTCATGAACTGTTCGTGAATATTATCTGCCAAAAATGTACTGAAATCAAACTGGTTGGTGGGTTTTTGGTCAGCAGAGAAAATGGATAGAAAGCCCAGAATGGGCTCTTCTACCCACTGATCAAAATAATATCCCAACAGAGCACAAAGGGATGAGATGACTTGGTTTCCCTTAGTTGATAACATGGAGGGCGGGTAAGGAGGATTTGTGGAGGGAAATTGAGCGGATGGAGGGAGGAAGAGCTCGAATATTTGAGCTCTTTGGGGGAAAGTCATTTTCTGGTACAATTCGGCAAGAATTTCCTGGTTGAAGGGGGACGCAGAGTCGGCTCGAGGAATTTGCATCATCTGGTCTATGGCTTTAGGCGTGATGAGGAACAGGATGTCTCTAGATGAGGAGACAATGGCTCTTTTTTTAGGAATATAGTGAGCTTGACATTTGAGAGCAAACTCGGGAAAATGGTGGATCTAAGGAAAGAGGTAGAGGGGTAAATTGGACTCCCAGAGCCCAATTTCATTGCTCTGGTCTAGGAACACCTCCCTGAGCCATGAATGGAGGTATAAGAAATCAAAATTTCATTTGGTATCTGTGATTAACCGGTCTTTGTCGACCAGTGGAATTTTGTCCAGGTCGACTGGAGGCGGGAGAAACGGATTCTCTTCTCCTTTTGCTTGTCTGGGCTTTGGCGCCATTTCTGCAATGGTACTTGAAATAAACACAATGTTAGTGGGGGCGACTGACTGTGGATGAGGGTGACAGAATGTAACGGAGGAGTAAGCAGTGAATTTCTCTGGTGCGATGGCTGAATAGTGAATGTAAGGGGAATAACGGTAGTTTTATTTAAAACTGGGGGTCGGTTGAGCGCGAGAGATAGGTCAGCTAGATAACGGGTGTGTTATCCAGTAATAAATGGCCAATGGATCACTATGAGGGTGAGATGGCAGGTGACGGTGGCTAAAAGATACAGATGGGTGATGTGGCGACTAGGGATTGGAGGTAAAAGTCACAATAAGGGGCTTGCCATGAGTGCAAAATGGGGAAGGGGACTGACAGCAGTTATGGGATGTGACTAACTCAAGAAAAAGTGGAAGGTGACGTCCATAAGTGACGGGGGTCTGTCATATAGTAGGTGGTGATGGGACTCGGGGCAATAGATCGACGCCACGTATGACAAGGGGCCCGCCAAAGGGAGATAACCATTCTGGACCCCCCCCTTGGTTAAAAGTAGATCATTCGGGGGGGTCCGAAAATCATTTTGGGTCATTGATCAGCGTGCCCGTTTCCTGGCCGTAGATCTTAGCGTGCCTTTTATCACTCATTCCGGACACCCCCCCCCCTCCATTAAAGGCAGAATGGACGGGGGGGTCCAGAATCCAATCTTGACTGTTGATTTAAGTGCTCATCCCTGGGCTGTCCAGATGCACACAAATGTTATCAGCGATTCTGAACTCCCCCCCTCGATTAAAAGCAGAATGGTCGAGGGGGTCTGGAATGCTCTGTGCACCATAGATATGGGCGCTGCGATCAGGACCGTCGGTATGTGCAGGGAGTATAAATGGGGAGCGGAAAAGCACATGCGTTGAGAAAACTTAGGATAAATGCATTTTATGGGTTTTTTCCCCAAATTTTCAAATAGACACCACCAAGGGACTTCGACCAAACTATATTTTAAGCATTTGAAACATGATACAACACTTACATCAAGCTGTCTTTATTGAAATGAAGCAACAGTGCCACTAACCTATGTTCTAACCTAGTTTCCTATGACAGTTAACCCAGATTAAACTGTTGGGTTAAGAAATTACTCTACTCTGGGGCTATCTGACCAGGATTAGACAGTCTGGCCAGATTTATTCACTAATCTAACCTAGACACTTTGGCTAAGATTAAACTGTTTAGTCCAATTCATTCACTACCCTATCAAAATCAAATTTTAAAAGAACTTGGCCATGCTTGAAAGGTATGGACCAAGTTACTATTATTGCATGGGGCTTTTATTGCAATTATTTTATGCCCTCTTTTCTTTCTTTTTTCTTTTTTCTTTTTCTTCTTTTTTCTTTTTTCTTTTTTCTTTTTCTTTTTTATTTTTCTTTTCTTTTCAAATTATTTGCAGAATGAAAAATCATTTGTCAACAAAAACACTAGAGACAGATAATATCCCAGTCACCAGTTGATTCTTATAACTTATAGGGTGATAACAGTAGCTCCACCTGGGGATGGTACTTGCCCTGTGAAGTGCCAAGAATCTTGGTTCCTGTCATTCTGAAAATTTCTGCCTAGTAGCCTTCGTTGGGTTTTATTCTCAAAAATTGGAAGAATAGTGTTCAACAGCTTAGGGCCTTCTCTTCGAGCTTCAACCAACTGACTAATGTTTCTTCACTCAGAAAATGTAGGCAAAAAATAAAAACAAAGATGGTATGTACAATGGAGAGTGAAAACTCAAATCTTCTACTGAGGTGGAACATAATGTTTCAGCATTTTTCCCCCTGGCAGATCTATCCCATCAACGTTGTTGAGCAAGAAAGCATTGTTTCCCTTGAAATCTTCGATCATGTCTGGTCCTGTCCAAAGATTGTCAAATTTTCCATGCTTTCCCTTGTCTTCACTTCTGGCATCCCATCTCAGCACCAAATCCCCTAGCTCAAAGTCATCCTTAGTTCGTTTGTCAAAGATTTTCTTGATGTTTTCTTGGATTACCTGAGTCTTGTTGAAAACATCCTCCCTAGACTGCTGCAAATGGATCATCTAGTTGATCCTTCTCTATGAGTCATTTGGCTCAGCTTGTACATCTTGAAGCAACTTCATGACAGGGACTCCTAAATAAGTGGGGAAAATTGCCTTTGTACCATAGACCAGCTGGTATGGTGACATACCAATCGACCTTTTGGTGGTCAATCTGTTTGCCCACAAAGCGAACACCAACTTGTTGTGCCATGATTTCTTGTTTTCCTGCAATGTTTTCTTGATGATATTTACCAAGGTTTTGTTTGAAGATTCCGCCAGCCCATTCCCCTGAGGGTAGTAGGCTATGGAATGCAGAAATCTACCCAATGTGATATTGGTTGCAGAAATCTATGAGTTTCTTTGACCGAAAGGTAGCTGCATTGTCAGTTATAATCTTTCTAGGACATCCAAAACGAGACAAACTATTATTTTCAAGGAATTTGATAATAACAGAGTCAGTGGCTTGCCTGCTTGGTACTACTTTGATCCATTTGGTAAAATAATCGGTGGCAGTGAGGATCCACCTGTGCTAGCCTAAAGATGGGGGGTTTATTTCTCCAACGAAATCGAGTCCCCATTGCTGGAAAGGGGCCTCAACTGAGATCGGTTTCATAGGTAGAGGGAGGAGTTTCCTTTTGCCTTCAAACAATTGACATTGATGACATGTAGTTACCTTTTGATGCACATCGACAAACAGGGTGGGCCAATAGAATCCAGCTCTGATTATTTTGTTGGCTGTGACCTTCCAGTTCAGATGGCCATCACATTCTCCTGCATGAAACTCTTGTAGCACTTTATCAGCTTCATCTTTCAATAAACAATTTAACAGAATGCCTCCAGGATCTTTCCAATACAAGTTGCCTTCTAGAATACAGAATTTTACGGCTTTCAACTTTAAAAATCTAGCTTTAGTCTTAGTCAAACCAGGGGGAGCTTGTAGATTTTTCAAAATGAATATAAGGTCTGCGTACCATGGAGAGTTGAGAAATACCTCTCTCACACTTGGAGTTTCCATCTCGCCCTGTTCATCTGGCACATCTAAAAAATTAATGTCAAGAGCATGGAAGTTAGATTCATCCATTAGTTTAGCAAGGCCTTGACCTTTGAATAGTTTCATGGGCTTAATCTCTATATCGTATTCTAAAATGACAACAATCCATTTTCCCCTTCTTCCATCTGGATTGTCTTGTGTCAAAATTTCCTTTACTACCGCATTCGAAACATAAGCTATGGTGTGGGAATGGAGAATGTAGACCCTAAAATCTTTAATAGCTTTCACCAAGGCAAAAGCTTGTTTCTACATTATCTTGCAGTTCAGAGCACCGCCTCTCAAAGATTTACTGAAGAAAGCTATGGGTTGTTCATACCGTTCGTTGTTCTTTTGTAGTAACACTATTGCTATAGTATGTTCGGAAGCGAAAGAAAAGAGATAGAAATCCTTAGTAAAATCAAGACTGATAAAAAAAGGGGCTTCTGTGAGTGCTCGTTTGACTTGTTCGAAAGACTGTCTGGACTCGAAATCCCATTTTATTTTTACATCTTTTTTAAGCATGTTTGTAATGTTTCTAAGGAGCTTAGCCAGGTTGGGAATGAATCTTCATAGAAAGTTTATTCTCCCAATAAAAGACTGTAGTTCTTTGAGGTTTCTTGGGTGTTCTAATTTTTGTATGGCTTCGATTCTGCTGGGGTCTATTCTGATTCAATCTTTGGAGATGATGTGTCCTAGCAGTTTGCCTTCCTCTAACTTGAAAAGGATCTTCTTAGGATTTAAAGAAATCCCAAACCTTCTACATTTCTCGAAGACTCGTCTGAGGTGTCCCAGGTGTTTGTCATCAGATCGGGAAAACACAGTTACATCATCTAAATAGACGACAATAAACTTACTCGATTCTTCCACGAAGGCGATATACATTGCCCTCTGGAACGTGGCTCCTACGTTCATCAGACCAAAAGGCATTTTCATGTACGTGAAAGTGCCCCATGGTGTGGTGAAAGCGGTTTTGTATTGGTCATCCGGGTGAACTAGGACCTGATTGTAACCCGAGAAACCGTCCAACAGAGAAATTCGACTGGACCCGACCACCTTTTGTAGGATGTGGTTGTTGTGGGGTTTTCTACCCTACGGACTAATAATCTAGGGCTCTAAACTTATATGCAGATCATGACACTTAAGATTTAACTTTTAACCTCCTACCCAAAATCTCAACCCCTTTTCTCAGACAAACATGGGAAGAATAAACCAACCTTTTTCCGACGGTTGAAGTAGATCCTCCGTTGAGTTGTTATCTCCTTGTTGTTGTTGCTCCTTCCACAAAGATTCCTGCAATGAAGACAATACTATGCATGCATGCTACTGATCTACTAGGGGGTTAGAGATAAAACATAAATCAAATAACATAGATGAGAATCATGTATTCGAGATGGGAAAAGTATCTTTTTCATTAATCTCAATATGAATCAACTTACAATGATTTCTGAGATCGGCCACCGTTCCTCAATCCTGATCCTGGGCTCTTCCTCTTCTTTCTGTCCTCCAACTGCTGCTGCATGAATTTCTCCTAAAGCTTGAGGCAAGGCTAAAGGGTTGGGACAGAACTGGCTTGGCAACTTGGCAGAGTTTCTTTGCTATGATTTTTCCCCTTTGATAGTACCCCTACCCATCCTTTTATAGGCTAGAAGGAGCTAGGGTTTTAGGTGAACTCTCGGCCATGCATGGTTGGGAGTTCTATTTAAATGACAAAAATCTCTTCGTCCCGACGGAAACTTCCCTGATTTTTTTCTTTGTTAGGTATCCGCGGGCTGTAGTGGGCCTGCTAGCGGGTACCTGCGGGCTATAGTGGGCTTGCTAGCGGGTACCCGCAGGCTGTAGTGGGCCTGCTAGCGGTTTATTTAATTTAAGAGGATTTTTAAGAGTTTATTCAGCATGGCTTTGGCAAGGAAGAGACATGAGTTGGCATGATGCTAGGTAAGCCTGTGTGGTGCATTTTAGGGTTATAACAGATGCCCCCTAATGTGTGAGGTCAGAAGAGCATCTGATGGCCGAAATACATTACCAATTATTTACCAATCTG
>JZKD02S1706051.1:341152-365838 GCA_000966675.3 Picea glauca
CTTTTTCTTTTCTTTTCAAATTATTTGCAGAATGAAAAATCATTTGTCAACAAAAACACTAGAGACAGATAATATCCCAGTCACCAGTTGATTCCTATAACTTATAGGGTGATAATAGGGGGTTGATCCATGTTCAAGACATAATTTTATATCATCATACCAGGGACTAACAGGGTTTTGTGCACAACAGATTAAATTTTGGTAGTGTTGTCCTGGGTTTGACATATCATTTTCCTTTTGTTGTTTTGCCGCTGAATCAACGACTAACTTACATACAGGGATGATTTTAAGGATGGGAATTTATATTAAAATGTAGAAACATGGGATAATCTTACTAGTCCCTAATATGCAAAACGTAAAATCTTTGGCGATAGTTTTCTAAAAATATTCAAATTTATAAGGATTTTATATAGTTTCTATAAAATTTTGGCAATTTTTAAGGTAAAATAATTTTATTTTATTGAATTTGGGTGAATCATTTTTAGAAAAAATGGAAATTGACAAATCATTTTTTGGGAAAAACCATGGAAAATTAGCCAAATTGCGAAATTTAGCCCCTAAAATCATCTATGCTTACATAGCCCTTGACCTCTCACTATTTGTGCTGGGGTGATTTCTATGTCATACTCTTGTAAGGAGGTGACCCAGTTCACCCTCTTTTCGCCTAGTTCTTTCTGTACTAACAAATTTCTGACGGCTGGGTAAGGCACGATAATTTTCATCCTAGATTTCAAAAGATAAGATCGGAAGTGCTTTACTGCTTTAAAAACAACATAGGCTTTCTGATCTACTGCTGGGTAATTAAGTTCTGCACCTTTGAAGGCTGAGCTCATAAAGGCAATTGGGACTTCATTGTTTTCAGCGTTCTTTTGAGTTAGGACAACAACGTAGGAGCAGTCAGATGCGAATGTGTAGAGAGTGAAGTCTTGCGAAAAGTCGAGGCTCATTAGAGAAGGAGCGTATATTATGGCATTTTTTATTGAATTAAAAGATTGGTTTTCTAAGGGTCCCCAATGATATTGTACATCCTTTTTTATTAAGTTCTGTAAAGGTCTCACCATTTCTGAAAAACTGGGGACGAATCTCCTGACAAAGTTTATCTGGCCTAAGAAAGACTGCGTAGAATTTTTTGATGAGGGAGGGGGGAGTTTCAAGATGACTTGAGTCCTTTCAGGGTCGATAATCATCCCTTCGCTCGATAAAATAAATCCTAAGAGCTTACCTTGTTCTACTGCAAAGATAGATTTTTTAGGATTCAAGGAAATGTTGTACTTATGACATCGTTGTAGAACGGATCTTAAATGGGCCAGATGATCAGATTTGTTTCTCGAAAATACAGTAACATCATCCAGGTAAACTATGACAGATTGATTGATTAAGCCTCGGAAAGTGATATCCATCTCTCTCTGGAAAGTGGCACCAACGTTAATGAGTCCAAAGGGAATTTTCCTATAAGCGTAGGTGCCCCATGGAGTGCAGAAGGTAGTTTTAAGTTGGTCTGGAGGAGACATTAGGACTTGGTTATACCCTAAAAAACCATCAAATCAGGATAATCTTTCAGAGCTAGATACATGTTGAAGGATCTGTTCCATGGATGGGACAGGGTAGTTGTCTTTATCAGATGCTCGATTAAGATTTCAGAAATTGATGCATAGTCGTATTTCACCACTGTTCTTCTAGACAGGGACAAGATTAGAGACTCGTTGCATGTGCCTAACTGGGAAGATTATCTTAGCGTTTAGGAGTTTATTTAATTCTTTTTTGACGGTCGGTTCAAGTTTTGGGTGCATTTTCCTTAACTTTTGTTGAAAAGGTAAGGTTTGGGGTTTCATAGGAATAACATGTTGTATGATGTTAGGATCAAAGGTTTTTAGGTCGTTGTACGTCCAGGCAAAAACATCTTTGAATTCCTTAAAAAATTTAATAAATGTCGCTTTCTCTTGTTCAGAACACCCCACCCCTAAATTAATGCACTATGGATTATCTTTAGTTCCCAAGTTTACTTTTTCATACGTTAAAGAGGAACTATTTATTTTACAGTTCACTGATTTTTTGAATTTGTCTTGAAGATCATAAAAATTTTCTAATCTAACTACAAATTTAGGGATAGAATTTACATGTCTGATGAAGATTCAAGACATCTCAGATCTGGTATTACCGTGAAGTCACGAAGATTCTTGTCATGAGTACATTCGTCGATCACTGTGCCTTGGAAAGTTTCTTCCATATGCAGGAAACTAATAATTTGTTGATCGACATCGAAGACTCTCCAATTTGTGATGTTGTCGGGGACGGATGGCCTGAACAACAGTTCGACGGAGAATGCATTCGGGGACAAGCCTTCTGCAGGAAAGAGTTTCGAAGCTACATTAGCTAACAAATTGGCTTCTGAATTATTCAATCTAGGAATAGAATTTATGTTAAAATCAGAAAACGTATTCATCAAATTACATACCTCTAATTGGTAGCTTTTAAGATGCGGAGATAAACAATGGATAGAATTTTTTACCTGTCTAACCACAATTTCTGAGTTGCCAAAGATAGTCAAATTTTGAACGTTCATATCTAATGCTTTCCTGAGGCCTTGCAATAAAGCCTCATATTCTGTTGTGTTGTTTGTACATTCAAAATCTAACCTGCATGCAATCAGGGTTTTGTTACCTGGTGGGTCAATAATCACGCAGCCCGCACCAGCTCCTTCCTTGGATTTTGACCCGTCAAAGTAAAGAGACCATATTTGATTTTTTTCGGGTGCATGTGACCATTGGGTGGAAGCTTCTGGCTTCATATATGTCACAATTTCAGATTGCTGCTCTGGGTTAGTGATAGCGGAAGTTTCGGCCATGAAATTGTCGAAAAAGGTATCCATCCCTTGTATCTCAGGTGAATCGGTAGAAGGTGTAAATGGTTCATTGGGGTCATTTAAATCTGTCACTGTGAACTTTAGGTAACGTTCATGATTTACCTTGATTCTATTGGGCTTTCCATTCTCAGGAAGCCACAAGTGAGACCAATTTGTCGTGAAATAGCCGTGTAGCTGTTCTGACCAGTCCTACTTAAAAAAAAACCATAAACTTATGGAATATCAACAACAATAATATCAATCACTTGATGAACTTTGGGGTTAGACGATAATCTTATAAGCACATTCCTTAATTCGCCTATAACTTTAACACTAGTTCGATCAAGTTGGATGATCTTTAAGGTGGATGGTTGAACCTCAACATTAATCTTCTAACACACAGACCATGTCATTAAGTTGGATGATGCTCCTGAATCTACCATACAATTGTGTACGTTCCTATTGAAGATTTCGAAAGTTAAAAAAAATGGAGGGATGTTTCTGCGAGTACTAATGGTGGAAGCTTGTTTCTTTTTACCCGTAGCCTCTAAAATTAATTTATCTACATTTGTTACATTATTAACAGGAAGGTCTCTTTTCTCGTAAGGATCAGAAGTATTCTTAGCAGAGGCTTTCTGAGGAACTTTTGGGTTGTTCTGAAAACCTTTGCTACTGCTTGGATTGCCATTTTTGCTGTTCTCTGCGATATTCTGTAATATTTTTGTAGCAGAAACGATAATTTTAATAATTCATAAACAGAAATGTTAGCCCTTAACTTTTTTAGATCTTCAACTAAATCATAATCTAAGCTTGGGTTTGCATTATTCTATTTATTCTCAGTTGTTATAGACTGTTTTGGGGGCAAATTCGTCGTGTTTTCAGAAGAAGGCTTGTTTGTTGTCTTACTCCTACTATTGTAAGGATGTACTGTCTCGAAATTAGCTTGAAAAATGCTATCCGAGAAGTGTCCAAAAATGTTCGGAGAAGATTCATCTTCTTCTACTTTCTCTTGTTTAGCTACTTCCTTAGGGATCTCAGGAGGCATCAAGTTATCCTGTGCTTCTAGAATCATTTGAATAGAGAATTGCAGGCTTTCTAGATTTAAGCCTTCGGTATTTGAATTAGGTCAGTTGGTGGGAAAAGGATTCCTAAACGGGGGTTTGTAAGGCCCTTTGCTCGAAGAATCTTCTTCGTCCATCCTTTTCAAATCTATAAATTGATTTGACAGTTTTTGAACGACTTTTTGTAAGTTTTCTAGATCAGAGTTTTCCAATTGCATTTTGTTTTGGGCAGGTCTAGGGAGGATTTCGATTTTCTTTTTGGAAGATGAACTAGTCTCTATTTCGTTGCTAGTAGTGTATTTTAAGCTGAGGATGTCTTTCTCGATATGACTATCCTCTTCGAAGGCTTCTAATAATGTAGCTTTCTTAGATCTCTTTACCCAAATGGATATACTTTGATGTAAGGCTTTCGTATAATATGCTATGATAAGATTCTCAGCAGGCATCGAATCCGTAGGGATTTGATTCTTTATTGGTAAGAGTCTTTGGTTAAGGTCTTTGGTTTTCTCTTTGGGGTTAATTATCAAAATAGAAAGCTCCATGACTATAACGTTTGGCGACTTGTCGTCTCCAAACTTCTCAAGAAAACATGATTCAAACTTCTCCCATGACACGATGGTATGGGGCTGTTGGGCAAAGTACCAGGTAGAGGCCTTTCCCTCGAAGGTGTAGGGAAACATTCTACAGACTACGTCTTTGTGCTCGAAATTAAAGAGTCTAATGGCTAACATAAACTTTTTGATGTGATCTTCGGTGACCTGTTTGGAGTCTGGGTCAAATTTAGGGAGCCACTTCTCCGGGTGTTTGGGTAAGGGATGTTGAGGCCCGGGTATGGCCACTGCATCTTGGTCTAGCCAGGGTCTAGCGGGATTGTTATGGTTGGCCATTGGTGTGGGCGGTGTCGAAGGCTAGGATGAGGAACTTCCTTCGTCAGAGGATTCTTCTCTAGAAGAAGAAGGGGATGAAGGAGGTGGTGAGGGTGGTATACCAGATCCTCCTGCTGCAAGAGTGAGGATTGGATCTGTAGGGTTTAAAGTGAGGATAGTGCCTCCAAGTTGTTCTTTGATATCAGATAAATCTAATGGTTGGTCCAAAGGTCTATTTGGTTGTCTTAAACGGGCGAAGGCACTATGTGTTCTTATGAGATATTGGTGGACAATCTCTTATACGTCACCACCTGTAGGATTTGAAGTTACTGGTTCAACTGTGATCCATAGATCGTCGTTTGATGTGGTTGCTATTTGAGGGACAATGTTGTCATTTGAATGACTTCTTGTCACTATAGGTGAGCGGGTGGGTGGTGGAGGAGTCTTACGACCACGTCGTGCCATTAATAATTTTTAGGCCCTCCTTCTAGCACCATTTGTTGAGGGGCGAAATTGACCGCTCATCAACTGGAGGAGTGAATTCAGTCCGGGATTGTCTAAATAACCCAAGCCATTGGATTAATCCACTCTGATGGGTTTAGCGGCTCCGTTAGCTGACCTAAGTCCTACGAAACTAAAAAAAAAACTAAACTAAAGAAACTAACTAAATGACAAACAACTGCTGAAAACTATATATAAATCTAATATATTCACAGTTTGCTAACTAATAGTAATCCTACTTATTAAATGTATAGTGTATAGATATGATTAAATCTCTATTATATGTATAGTATTCACAAAATGCAACTTTTGATCGAAATCTGCAAAATCATATATGAATTGACTTATGATAGTGAAGCTGGTGTTTTTTTATTTTTTATAACTTTTATAAACAGGAAATGAAATGGCTTCTATCTAGCTGAGAAATAAAAATAACAATATGTACTGTGTATCTAAACTACAAAAAATTCTTATATTAATTAAGCTAATAGAATGCTATTAGCAAACTAACCTGTAATTGCATATCCATATGTGTCATGTGCATAGCATCTACGTTTGTTGTTTGATGAGGCCAACCCACACCAAATTTTCCCAATGCTTCTCGTAAACGTGAAGCAGTAACGCTTTGAATGCTAATGGCAGAACAAGTAATATATGTAGCAACATAAATTTATCATTTGACAAACGATCATATTAAGATAAATCTGAGTATGACAATTTGTATATAACTGTTCATTGAATAAAGAAGATCAACCTTCTAATCATCAAATGTAAACAGATTAATTGTTGTATATAAAATGAGAGACATAAAGTATGGACACTATTTAAATCCCATCACATCAACCTGTAAAAAATTATGATATCTAAAGTAGTCAAAATTTGGTTACAAATCGAAATGAGCAAAACTTGAACAAAAATATGATATATTGAAGCTAAAGCTATGCAAATATCCACTTTCATTCAAGTCTGATAATCACAAATCCATAGTTTTTTCTCCCAGGTAGCGATGGCCCTTAGTTTACAAAATAATACATTTATAAAGGCCACAGGATCTAAAAACTTCTTATGGAAATCATCAAATCAGTTCCGAAAATTATGGGGAATACAATCTCCCAAATTCCCATTGTTATCCAAAACTAACATCCTAATCTAAAACCATGTAAAGAAATAGCATGTTCAGAGATGCCACTAGCGATCCAATATCCTTTAGAATTCATATGTACTTGTAAACGCACAAGAATACATGATTTCAGATTGCATTTTAGTTGTGAAATCAAAGAATTCGAATTTTAGTAACTAGCTACAAAATCTCACGATTCTGTAGCTAGTTATTCTTATAAATAGAATTGTGTTTTATCAATTCAATTAAAACAGAAATAGATGCAATTTGAGCACACAAATATTATATGCTAATTCAAAATAAAAAAAAAATCATCTTAAAATTACTTTTAAAATACCATACCTCAGATTCATGGATTCGTTTTAATCAAGCTATTTTCGAATTTACAATGGCAGTGGCCGCCTCCACATTCTTAAAGACAACTGAACCTGTGGTCTTCTGTCTTTTATCATTAGCTTGAGCTACATTTTGCAATCTATCGTTCTCCTTAGTTATCATATTCACTCAGTCCTCCAAGGACTTGATCCGAGATTGGAGCAAAGGGACATCTCTATAATATCGGTCGAGCCACAACTGACATTCGTTGCACTATGGTTGAACAGGCTGTGTATTCACAGGTGAGGAACTTCTTATTTGACCTGTAGGTTCTCTGTCGAGTTTGATCCCAGGGAAGTTGGGGTTGTCTCTAAGACACGGTGGGAGGTTCGTCACATAGTCATAGGGATTATCTGAGCAAAATCCGTGTGAGTATGGATACTCTTCGGTTAGAAACCGTTCGATTTCAGAATCATAATCTTCACTTAATAGAATTGGTTTTTGGTCTATGTTTTCTTTAGGTTTATTATGAGCACACCGTGAAACCCAGTGCGCGGTCTTTTTACCCTTGTAATTGATATCACTGTTAACTTTACCCTTCTTCCTTGCAGACTTTTTAACAGTAACAGGCTTATCACCATCTTTTGGACATGAATCAGGTAGGTTGTCGGGTTGGGAGTGTTCGGGTAGGTCGAGGGTTCAACAAAGGGCAAGAGCGAAGGAGGGGGAATGACAGGCCTGACAAGTGTTTCTGTAACAATGGATTTGTCAACTTGTCCTATTTCAGGACTAGCAAAACCATTCCTTAATAGGAAAGCATCCCAACAATCATCATTCAACTTCAACTGATGAACCATAATAATTTTAATTAAACAGTGGTGGAAGAGGCTGGAGTCGGCTTTCTCCCTTTTGAAATGCTTAGCCATTTTGTATAAACTTCGAAGGAGAAAATATGGCATGTTTAAGGGAAAATCGATAAAACTCATTAGCAACCGCAAGTGATATAAGAAAACTAAACCATATCTACCCTCACAGGTAACGAACTTCTTGACAATAGCTAAAAAATCGTGCCATCTAGGTTTTAGAGTTGTAACGGGCATACCTTTTTCGCAACTGTTAATCTTCCTTGAGGTAGACAAAAGTGACCAGGGAACTTCGTCAACCTTTAAGTTTTTAAACCATTTTTGTCCCACGGCTGGTAGACCAGTGGCTGAGCTAATGAAATATTCATTTAACTTGAGCTGGACGTCCCCAATTTTGGCTCTGCAACCATCGAATGTTAGCGCGAATTGTTGAGCAACTGCTAGGTTAAAACCCTCGAACTTATCAACGAAGACCCACCAACCATTCCTCTCTAAGTCCTCTTGGGAATTATCAAACAACAATAAAGTTTGAACACCGTTGGGTTCGATTCTCACTACAGGAGACATAGCTAATACCACAAAATCAACAGGGTATTCGACGATAGGGTTTGACAGGATAGACACAGAACCATTGTCCCAAAGATACCCTAACACAATGCAAAGGCAACTCGAAGTGAAAGGGCAGAGCGTTAATGCTATGTTCGCGAGGATAGTGGTGTGAATCGAGGCCATGCAAGAACATCATACCAGGCTGTACTTGGAACGATGCCTTGGTGTAATGGTACATTCAAATCATAACAGTGCATATCCAAAATAAAATTGATCAACATGACAAATGAACCATTACATACCCATGATTTGACCCAAAAATTAATGTGTCAAACAAACCATTGTGTCAAAGATTTTATAAATCAACACCATATTAACAATAATCAAATGCATAAATGTTTGGTGTTTCGATAAATATGTTACCAGTGGTGTGTTTGAGGTCAAGGAGTTCTAACCATGTAAACAAGTAGGTTCATGATAAACCAAATGATCATTAATCCTTTGATGTAATCAACATGAATTCCAACTGTGGGTTTTCACGCTTGTAGTCATGAAAACAAAAACGAAAAGAAGGCATGCAAAAAGTGAAGAATAATGATATCATTTAAACAGTTGCAACGATTAATGAGGGTTTAAAAACTTTGTGTAGGAAGCTTGTAAAAAACAATAGAGATTAATATGGCTGCCAACACACCATCGTATCGTCCATCTTTCGTACTCTTTTTTTTCCTCATGAAGGGAAGATCATGATGATAGACCAGTTATCATTTTCATACTCTAGTCCTAATGCATCTATTGGACCATCAATCCCTGTGATAAAAAATTCTCAGCCGACAACTGAGAATATCGACGTCAGAATGTATTCTTCCCTTATGGTTACTTTCAACTTCGTGGCACCGAGTCACCATGCTTATGCCATGTCCAATAGGCCAGTTTTGAAGTTAAAGTCTATATTATTCCGCACTTTGTATTTTAACAATCCTTGGGCCTTACCTTCCTTGACCTCGTCTTGCAAGGGTCAACCACCTACTGGAATTATATCACCAACCTATGTTAGTCATGTTGGAGATGGGTTGATAACCTCTATTATTCATGTTGAAGACCAACAACCAGCCACTGCAAGTCATGCTGGGGGCACGAGTCTATTCTTTGCTAGTCACACTTCACATACATCACCAACCTCTGCTAGTCACATTGGAGAGTTTCTACTAGCCTCTACAAGTCATGCTGGGAGAATGTCACCAGCCACTACGAGTCATGCTGGGGGAATTCATATGATTGAGAAACCTAGATGCCTTGGACGGAAGCCCACGTTCCTTTGTAATATTTGCAAAGGATATCACCTTACTCGTTTGTGCCCTACTATTGTTGTGGTACAAGAAGTGTGGTCCTTTCCTGGGGGCCCTTCGGGTTCTAAGTTGTATTTGGATTCCCAACCTTCTTTGGTTCATATAGTGGTCATGCTAATGCAATATTCGCCTAACACCCTTCTTCCTTTAGAGGTTGATGCATCTCTTGACCTTTTTGTCTCGCATCATGTTCAAGCAAAGGTTGTGTCAATGCAATCTTCGAATGACATCACTCCTATTTTTGGGGGTGATACACCTCTTGAACTTGGTGTCTCACATCCTATTAAATCAATGGTTGAAGAAGTGGTCGTGTTGATGCAATCTCTGTCTGATCCCACTCTTTTCTTGGAGAGTGACAAGCCTAAGGAAGTGAAATTGCTGATGCAATCTTTGGTAAATCCCACTCTTCTTTTGGAGGGTGATGCATCCTTCAACCATGTCCTTAGCATTTCTAGTTCTGTACCTTCTTCACTAGGGAGCATTCCACTCTCTTTGAGTATGATCCCTCCAGGTCATAGGGTTGTTTCCTTTGATTGGAATGATCTTGCAGAGCCTTGAATTCCTTCTTCTACACCCTTCCAGATAAGGGACATTCTTTGATATATTGTAGATAAGGTATCCTCTGCAAGTATTTTATCATCCTCGACTTAGAAAGTTTTGGGTTTTCCCAAGCTTGTATCAGCTCTTCCTAAGTTTCTGACCTTTCATATAAGTCTTGCATGGGAGCCTTGGCCTCCCCCATTATATGATGTTTAGAACAACATCCAACGAGTCTGATTTAAGCTCTTTTCTGACTCGTCTAAAAACCGACAAGATTGTCGACTAAATTTGTCCCTTTCACACTCATTAAATTGGACTTGAAAGGTCGTGAGTCTTAGTTAAGCTCTTTTCCGACTCGTTTCCAAAAGCGAAAATATTGCCGAGTGGTTTTTCATTTTCACACTTGTTAAATTGGATTTGAAAGGTCGTGAGTCTCAGTTAAGCCCTTTTTCGACTCGTTGTCAAAAAGAGAAAATATTTCCGAGTGAACTTGTCTCTTTCACACTCGTAAATCAGATTAGAAAGGATGTCTATTTGGCACATGTTTACTTCTTTTTCACACCAAGTAAACTAAAAGACATAAAAAAGGACATTTTTTGTCGTCAAGTTGTGATTTCATCTCATGCCCCTACTTGCAGTATTGAGCCTTTAGCCGGTTCTTGCTTTGCGTTATAAACCATTTGCCTCAGTAGTTTTGCATCCTCAACCAAGCAAAGCTTTGTTTATATCCTTCACCATTTGACACCCTATACCCAGGAGGGAACATCAACTCAAGTGTCCATCTCTCGCATGCATTTCCTTGCATTGATCATAGGCATGTTCCACTATTGTAACTAGTGTCTTACTTGTGACTATCATTTCCTCCTCTGTATCATAGCATTCATTTGTTATGAAAAAAGAAAAAAAAGAGGGGTGGGAAGGGAGTATTATATTATATCGACAACAGTCGTGTCGCCTTTGAATAGAGCACAAAGTTATTGATTCCATTTGTCACAGTAATTTTGGGTTTAGAATGGCCTTAAGAATTTGATCTCGTTACAGAGTTTATCTACTGACTGGTTATTCTTCCAGTCACTATGGAGAATTTTATTGATGCCTCCTGCATCTCATGGTTTCATCATTGAGTCTATGTTGCCTGGTTTTCCATATATCTCATGCTCTTATTCAAAGGAATTCTATCAACCTATGTTGGCCACTCCTCAGAACTCTTGACTTTGCATGTCGGCCATACCCTTAGTTTGTCTCAGGATCACATGGTACTATAGTTATATCATGCACTCTGGCCCTACTTTCATCATTGGTAGGTAACCTTGAACCCAACAGTTGGCATTTCATCATTGGTCGTTGAATGGGTGGTTTCCCTTGTGTTCGATGGCAAGACATATATTCACACTTTGGGATTCATGCAGTGTCTTGGATGCCATAATACTTATTGGTGGTTTCCTCACCTTTGTCAACAATTTTCATCATTGGCTGCTATTCAGAGGATCCTTTTTGTGTACCACTTTCACTTGGCATACGCGAATGACGCACAGGGTCATTGGTTCGTGAACATGTTCTTCGTTCAATTTCCACCAAATTATGAAGCTCCTGATTTGTTCCTCGTGCTGACTGATGAGAGATGCCTTAATGCTCTCCTTTCAGTGGGTTTATGTCCATCAAATTCATCTCATTTATTCTAGATATGAGACTTAGAGTTTTATGAGTACCTTGAGGCTTGCAGTCATTAGTGGTAGGCTCTCTCACCATTGACATATGGGAATACATCAATGTCTCCTGATCAATGGATTCCTCGGGTTTTCGACACCAACTCCTTTATTCACACTTGTAAGAATGTGTTCGATGCCTTGATGCCTAGTTTCATTATTGGTAGGTTGTCTTGCATTTGTTAATGGTATACCTCACTGACCGACAATCAAAATATGTCTCATTATGTTCGACCTCAAATCCTTTATTCACATGATGTAGACTTGCACCTTGGCAAATTTTGTATAAGAATTGAAGACATTATTATGTGGCTGCATTTTTTATGAACTGTTGCTTCCTTTTCATTGGACCAGTACCTATATGACTTCAGTGATCATGGGAGATCAGATTGTACTCCATTGTATACATATATCTTTAGATTGGTTTTGAGACTGGTTCTACTGGGCCTTGTTCGTGACTATACATCTTTTGGCATGTAACCTCATTTGTATTTGCCTATTCATGGCCACAGACACTTGTTTGGTATATTTTCACATCGATTTGCAGTGTATTCTATTGGCAACCATGTATGTAAAGTCAGTGCTGAATGTAATGAGAGATTAGTCATTCCAACTGGGTCCCGATCACTCCACTTCTAGCTTATTTATCATGTATTTCGGCCATCGCAGATACTCCTTTGATCTGACAAATTATGGGGCATTTGTTATAGAAATATTTTTCTCACAATTGAAATCTTGCACATAGGGCCTTTTTCCATTTCTCTATGCAGACTTATCATCCCTTTTTTGATGAATCCAGAACTAAAAATAAATATTTTTCCACATATACGTGCCATGTCTACTATACAACATGCGTATACGTAGGCTTCTCCACTACAACCCACGTACATCGGGATTTGAGGCAGAAAATACAAAAATGGAGTTGGGTTTCCATGTCATGACATGAGATCTCTGATCCTTGGCCTTCCATATATTGGAAACGTTCTGACTCGGCCCTTCAATTCCATTTTGAAGGCTATAAATGGGCCAATTCCGAGCTATGGAAAAGGAGAAAACATTCAACTTTGAGAGCAAAGTTACTCTGGAGAAATTTATACTTCATATTGAGTTTGCATCCCTTTTGTCTCTCAAGTTTGAACACAGTGTTCATCCCCCAATATCTTCCCTTATTGTTGGAGAACCTCATTGTATCCCTTCTATGAGCCTGCCTTTGGTGGAGGGTTGAAGTGGTGGAGGCCCAACTAGAAGGAACTCAGTTTCTCGGTTCTGAACCTTGCTGACACGGAATTATGTAATGTTTATGCTTCTGTTGATCATATTTAATAGAAATGCTCATTTTGCATCCTATTGATATCGTGAAAATATATGATTATTATCCATGGGAATATTTGTTATGTTTATTAATGGATTATGATATATAATGTGCTAACCCCCTTTATATTATCACTATATGTTTGCTTTGCTTGTTTGTTGAGAACTTGTTGCAGGTATAAAGCTTTGGGTCGAAGTGCTCAACGGTGGACATCATCAAATGTTGGATCGAGGTAGGCCTCTTTCTTATCTTGCTTACGCATTCATTTATAGAGCATATGTTGGAATTGAGTTGATTTCTGCAGTCATACCTGCCTATTTTGGTTTACCCTAGCCATAGAGATTTTTTCCCTCGTAACAACAATGCTTGTAGAAATCTAACTTTAAAGACTTTAGACTAGGAAGTAACTTGTGATCAGATAATACCTTCAATGCTTATTCACTCATATGGCCCAACCATTGATGCCATGGTTGAACATAATCACTATCTTTCTCAGATACTATTGTCACATGATCTGACTCAGTTCTTCCTTCTAACAAAAACAAGTTACCAACCATCTTCACTTTCATAACTAGTAAGATTCCTTTGTAGACTTTCATAACTCCACCTTGAACAATACTCTTATATCCTCCAATGTCTAAGCCTCCCAAAAAAATTAGGTTCTTCCAAAGCTCAGGTACATGTCTCACATCAGTTAGTATTTTAATAGTTCCATCAAACATATTAATTCAAAGCTACCAATTCCCACAACTTTACATGATATGTCATTTCCCACAACTATAATTCATTTCACCATTTAACAATATCCACCTTGACAATAATTAACTTGATACCTTTCTCCTTATTTATTCATCACCTTTTCTGCAAGCCAAGAGAAGCCAAGCACCATTGTAGCTTCTCTAACAGTACTGGTTTTGTGAACATGTCTACATAGTTCTCTTTTGTATGCACTTCCTCAAGAGAATCTCCACATTCATCGATGAATTGTCTTACAAAATGGTACTTGATAGGCATATGTTTTGTTTTACTGTGGTAGTATGGATTCTTATCCAAGTGAATAACACTTTGACTATCACAAAGTAACTTTACTTTGTCTTGCATCCTTCCAAACTCACCAAACAAACCTTTCAACCAAACTGCCTCTTTGCAAGCATGTGAAGAAACTACGTATTATGCTTCTATAGTGGATAAAGCAAAAATGTTTTGTAGCTTTGACATCCAACTAATAGCTCCACCTACAAGAGTAGATACATATCCTGAAGTCGACCTTCTCTTGTCCAAATCACCTGTAAAATCACAATAAACATATCCACAAACTGATTCGCAACCACTCTTAAAGGTGATACAGTAATCACTTGTGCCCCTCGGATATTGAAGCACCCATTTCAATGCTTCCCAGTGCTCTTTACTTGGATTTTCCATATACTTGCTGACAACCCCAACTGCATGTGAAATGTTTGGCCTTGTACTAACCATCACATACATTAGACTTCCTACTGCATTAGCATATGGTATTCGAGACATATATTCCTTTTCTTCTTTTCTACTAGGAGATAAACTTGAAGAAAGCTTAAAATGGGAATCCAAAGGGACTGAAACTGGTTTCACATCGTTCATACCAAACCTCAAAAGTATCTTCTCAACATACCTTTTTTGTGACAACCAAAGGTTACCATTCCTCATGTCTATGAATATCTCTATGCCAAAAAATATGCCTTGCTGCTTCTAGATATTTCATATCGAATGTCCTAGCCATCCGATCCTTTAACCTATTGATCTCATTTATTATTTTTCTTGCTAAAATCATATCTTCAATATAAAATACTAAGATAATGAATATGCCATTATTCAATTTCTTAAAGTAGACACAATGATCATACTCACTCCTTTTATAATTCTAGCTCACCATGAAAGAGTCAAATTTCTTGTACCATTGTTTGGGTGACTACCTCAGACCATACAATGATTTCTTGAGCCTACAAATAAATTTCTTGCTGCGATTCTGAATGAACCCTTCAGGTTGTTCCATGTAAATTTCCTCATCCAAATCTAGCTTCCCCAACTCCAAATCAATTAATGCAACTAATGCTAACACAATTTGAATTGAAACATACTTAACAACTAGTGAAAAAATATCATGAAATTCAATACCTTCTTTCTAAGAATATCCTTTCACAACTAGCCTTGCTTTGCACCTTTCCACTTTATCATCAACACCCTTCTTCAACTTGTAGACCCACTTGCAACCTACAGTTTTTCTATCTCTTGGAATTTCTACCAGGTCCCATGTGGCATTCCTCTCTAATGCATTCATTTCATCCTTCATTGCTTCTTTCCATTTATCACTCTTAGAACCCTTCACAGCTTCCTGATAGCATGAAGGTTCATCATCATTAGTACTTAAAGAAAATAACGAAACAAAATCATCATACCTTCTTGGAGGATTTCTAACCCGTGTAGACCTCCTTAGGGAAGTTTAAGGCTCATCCAAATTCTGTTGATTATTATCATCAACCATGTCTTCCTATACAGGAAACTCTTCATGAACATCTTCAGAAGCTTGTTCATGTTCACTTTCGTCTGTATTTGAATTGGTTTCAAACTGAATCTATTGATACTTAGGTACTTCTTCCTGTTTCATTTTAACTTCTACATTTGATTTGATGAGAGATGATTCATCAAATATTATATCTCTGTTAATGGTGATCTTGTGGGCATTAGGATCCCACAACCTGTACCCCTTAATACCATCACCATATCCAACAAAGATAAGCCTTTTTTATTTTGGATCTAGTTTAAAACACTGATGTTTTAGAATTAAAGAATAGGCTTCACAACCAAAAAATTTAAGATTTGAATAATTACAAGGGTGACCTTTCCATACCTCTTCAGGAATATTGCATTCTATTGTTGTTGATGTTGATCGATTCACCAGATAACAAGCTTTATTTACTGCTTTTTCCCACAGCTCCTCCTGCAAGTTGGCGTTACTAAGCATACTCCTTGGTCTCTCTAGAAGAGTCATGTTCATGTGTTCAACAACTCCATTTTGCTGAGGAGTATAGGTAGTGGTTTTATGCCTATCCATCCCGAAATCCTTCCAATAGTTCTCAAATTCCATTGACATAAATTCACCACCATTATCAGTTCTTAAAAATTTAATGGATCTACCAGTGCTCTTTTCCACTAAATCTATAAAGTTCTTGAAAAGAGTAAATACATCAACCTTTCCTTTCAACATATAGACCCAAACCTTCCTAGAGAAATCATCTATAAAATTTACAAAATATGATGATCCTCCATATGAAATAGAAGGGGGTGGTACCCAAACATCTAAATGGATATAATCAAGGATTCCTTCACTGGTGTGTCTTCCAGTTTTATATCTCTACCTATTATGTTTTCCATAAATACAGTGCTTGCAGAAACCTAACTTTAAAGACTTTAGACTAGGAAGTAACTTGCGATAAGATAATATCTTCAATCGTTGTTCGCTCATATGGCCCAACCATTTATGCCACAGTCGAACATAATCATTGTCTTTCTCAGATACAGTTTTCACATGATCTGACTTAGTTCTCCCTTCTAACAGAAATAGGTTACCAACCTTTTTCGCTTTCATAACCAGTAGGATTCCTTTGTAGACTTTCATAACTCAACCTTGAATAATACTCTTATATCCTCCAATGTCTAATACTCCCAAAGAAATTAGGTTCTTCCTAATCTCAGGTACATGTCTCACATCAATTCATATTTTAAGTGTTCCATTGAACATCTTAATTCAAATGCTACCAATTCCCACAACTTTACATGATATGTCATTTCCCATGTAAACAATTCCATCATCTATAGATTGGTAAGTAACAAACTAGTGTCTGAAGACACATGTGATTTGTAGCAGCGGAATCTAACAACCACTTTTGATCATGACGTGAACCAATACTAATTGATAAAACTTCATCGGTCACACTTGAACCTATTGTTGAACCTGTTTCGGTTGCATTTGCTTCCTTCATCTCTTTTGGAGGGTATTCTTTCAAGGCTTGTTGTCTCTTCCAACAATATTTATTCAGGTGTCCAGATTTTCCACAAAACCAACACTTAAGATTTCTCTTATTTCCCTTCAAATTTGACCGAGACAAATCCGTCTGACTGTGTCCTCTTTATTTAGGTCTACCTCTGACCATCATTTCTTCAGATGTAGAGGTTTATGAATTGGATTTCTTCCTTGTTTCCTTAGAAAACAGTGCTCCAACAATAACATCAAACTCAATACTTTTTGTTGTGCTGAAACTAATAGAGGTAACAAAGTGATCCCATGATGTGGGAAAAGAACACAATAATGTAATTTCCTTATATTCAGATTCTACTTTTACTCTGATGCTGGTCAATTGAACTAAGAGAGTATTAAAAGTATTTAAATGATCAACTATCTTTGTGCCTTCCTTCATTCCCAAACTGTACAATTATTTTTTGAGGAAGATCCTGTTTGTCAAGGATTTTGTGATATACAAGCTTTCCAGCTTCATCCACAAACCGGTTGTTGTCTTTTCCGCAACAATGTTGAACAGAACATCATTGGCCAAACACAGGCATATGGCACTCAGTGCTCTCACATCAATCTCATCCTAGTCTTCATCTATTATGGTCGCGAGTTGTTTTGATTTTACCAAAAGTGCCTTCACCACACCTTGTTGCATGAGCAGATCGTGCATCTTAAACTTCCAGATCTCAAAATTGTTCTTACCATTGAAATTCTTGATTTTGAATTTAGCACTCTGAGTTTTCTCCATTAGCAGAAGAAAAAATTCCAAAAACACCACTGCTTAATAACCAATTCCCTTTAAAAATAATGTGGAGGAATAATGGTTTAAGTTCCACAAGGTTTAATAAAAATATTTAAAAAACCTTTTACCAACCTCACCTTTTCTTTAAAATAAAAAATAAAAACCGCCTTTTTAGATCCTCCACCTTTTACATATTATAATTAATTCCAAATATAATAAACCTATTAAAACATCCTCCACTCTTATATATATATTCCATTCACTTCGTTTATATATATGCCATTCACACCCTTTATATATATGTCATTCACCTTTCTTTTAAAAAGAATATTTAGTGCTTAATTAAAACACCATAATTTCATACATTAAACTTTTCAAAGGAAAACATACAAATGTTCTTTTAAGGAGAAGACACCCCACCTCTCGATACACTGGGATTGCAGTGATCTTGAAGGGTCATTGCACTATAACTTATATCTTCACCGTGACGATTTGAGGTTTTCTACACACCTGTCAATGCAGTTGGACCGTGACAATCCGAGTTTTTTTGCAGCACACGAAGTTTGGTTGGTAAGATGTCACACCCTTCCAAAGAAGGTACCTGCGGCGGTGTGGAAATCGACACATACACAGATGGAACTACTGTTGCTCCTCCAAATTTTTGACACCCTCGATGCCCTCTGCTCCAACCTGCTCTGAAACCACTTGTTATAATTGCAAATGTAGAAAAAACAATCACATAGATTATAAACACATAAATTTTGTGCGGTTCACCCAAATGTTGGGATACGTCCACCAAGCAGAGGTATTGGTTGTCTTATTATTCAAATCATGGAGATTATAGTAGCTCACGCATACTCCTCATCACACTCAGCCTCTATGGGCATACATAGATTTATATTAGAATTCACAGTTACAGAAGAAATGACTATTGAAATCTCTTCTCTAATTTTGTCTCATTAGTTACAACCAATCACTGATTTATAGGATCTAGAATCCTAAACTTAGAAATTCGTTGTCACCGTTTAACAATCTCCATCTTGAAAACAATTAACCTCATACCTTGCTCCTTCTTTATTCATCACCTTTTCTACAAGCCAAGAGAAGACAAGCGCCATTGTAGCTTCTCTAACAATATTGGTTTTGTGAACTTGTCTGCACAATTCTCTTTTGTATGCACTTTCTCAAGAGAGACTCCACTTTCATCGATGACTTGTCTTACAAAATGGTACTTGATAGTTATATGTTTTGTTTTACTATGGTAGGTTGGATTCTTAGCCAAGTAAATAGCACTTTGAATATCACAAAGTAATTTTAGTTTGTCCTGCATCCTTCCAAACTCACCAAACAAACCTTTCAACCAAACTGCCTCTTTGCAAGCATGTGAAGTAGCTACGTATTATGATTCTGTAGTGGATAAAGAAACAATTTTTTGTAGCTTTTACATCCAACTAATAGCTCCACCTGCAAGAGTAAATACATATCCTGAAGTCGACCTTCTCTTGTCCAAATCACCTGAAAAAACAGAATCAACATATCCACACACTAATTCACAACCATTGTTAAAGGTGATACAACAATCACTTGTGCCCCTCAGATACCAAAGAACCCATTTCACTATTGCCCAGTGCTCTTTACCTCTATTTTCCATATACCTGCTGACAACCCCAACTGCATGTGAAATGTCTGGCCTTGTACTAACCATCACATACATTAGAATTCCTACTGCATTAGCACATGGTATTCAAGACATATATTCCTTTTCTTCTTTTCTACTAGGACATAAACTTGAAGAAATCTTAAAATGGGAAGCCAAAGGGATTGAAACTGGTTTCACATCATTCATACCAAAACACAAAAGTATCTTCTCAGCATACTTCTGTTGTGACAACCAAAGCTTACCATTCCTCCTATCTCTGAATATCTCCATGACCAAAATATGTCTTGTTGCTCCTAGATCTTTCATATTGAACATCCTAGCCATCTGATCCTTTAACCTGTTGATCTCAGTTATTATTTTTCTGTGATTATGAACGACCCCTTTAGGTTGTTCCATGTAAATTTCTTCATCCAAATCTCAATGTAAGAAAGCAGTCTTAACATCTAGCTACTCCAACTCCAAATCAAGTAATGCAACTGATGCTAACACAATTCGAATTGAAACAGACTTAACAACTGGTGAAAAAATCTCATGAAATTCAATACCTTCTTTTTGAGAATATCCTTTCACAACTAGCCTTGCTTTGTACCTTTCCACTTTATCATCAACACCCTTATTCAACACGTAGACCCACTTGTAACCTATGGTTTTTTTGTCTCTTAGAAGTTCTACTAGGTCCCATGTGGCATTCCTCTCTAATTCCTTCATTTCATCCTTCATCTCTTCTTTCCATTTATCATTGTTAGAACCCTTCACAACTTCCTGATAGAACGAAGTTTCATCATCATTATTACTTAAACAAACTGACGAAACAAAATCATCATACCTTCTTCAAGGATTTCTAACCTGCGTAGACTCCTTAGGGAAGTTTGTGGCTCATGCACATTCTTCTGATTGTTATCATCAACCATGTATTCTTCTGAAGTAAACTTTTCATGAACATCTTCAGAAACTTGTTCATGTTCACTTTGATTAGTATTTGAACTGGTTTCAAACTAAATATGTTGATACTTAGATACTTCTTCATGTTTCATTTGAACATCTACATCTGATTTGATGAGAGATGATTCATCAAATATTACATCTCTATTAATGGTGATCTTGTGGGCAGTAGGATCCCACAACCTATACCCCTTAATACCATCACCATATCCAACAAAGATAAGCCTTTATTTATTTATTTTGGATCTAGTTTAGAATGCTGATGTTTCGAAATTAAAGAATAGGCTTCATAACCAAAAACTTTAAGATTAGAATAATTACAAGCGTGACCTTTCCATACCTCTTCAAGAATCTTGCATTCTATTGATGTTGATGGTGATCGATTCACCAGATAAAACGTTTTAGTTACCTCTTCTAGCCACATTTCCTCTTGCAAGTTGGCATTACTAAGCATACTGCTTTCTCTCTCTAGAAGAGTCTTGTTCATGTGTTCATCAACTCCATTTTGTTGAGGAGTATAGGCAGTGGTTTTATGCCTATAAATCCGAAACTCCTTGCAATATTTCTCAAATTTCATTGACGTAAATTCACCACCATTATCAATTCTTAAACATTTAATGGATCTACCAGTGTTTTTTTCCACTAAATCTCTAAACTGCTTGAAAATAGTAAATACATGAGCCTTTCCTTTCAACATATAGACCCAAAACTTCCTAGAGAAATAATCTATAAAAGTGAAAAAATATGATGATCCTCCATATGAAATAGTAGCGGATGGTACCCAAATATCAGAATGGATATAATCAAGGATTCCTTCACTAGTGTGTATTCCAGTTTTAAATCTCTGCCTGTTCTGTTTTCCATAAATACAGTGCTTGTAGAAATCTAACTTTAAAGACTTTAGACTAGGAAGTAACTTGCGATAATATAATACCTTCAATCCTTGTTCACTCATATGGCCCAATCGTTGATGCAACAATCGAACATAATCACTGTCTTTATCAGATACCATTGTCACATGAGCTGACTCAGTTCTTCTTTCTAACAGAAATAGATTACCGACCTTCTTCGCTTTCATAACTAGTAGCAATCCTTTGTAGACTTTCATAACTCCACCTTGAACAATACTCTTATATCCTTTAGTGTCTAAGACTCCCAAATAAATTAGGTTCTTCCTAACCTCAGGTACATGTCTCATATCAATCAGTATTTTAACAGTTCCATCAAACATCTTAATTCGAATGCTACCAATTCCCACAACTTTACATGATATGTCATTTCCCATGTAAACAATTCCATCATCTATAGACTGGTAAGTAACAAACCAGTTTCTATGAAGACACATGTGATTTGTAGCACTGGAATCTAATAACCATTGTTGATCATGACATGAACCAATACTAATTGATAAAACTTCATCAATCATACCTGAACCTGTTGTTGAACCTGTTTCGGTTGAATTTGCTTCCTTTGTCTATTTTGGAGGGTCTTCTTTGGAGGCTTGCTATTTCTTCCAATAATCCTTATTTAGGTGTCCATATTTTCCACAACACCAGCACTTGAGATTTCTCTTCTTTCCCTTCGACTTTGATCGAGAGAAATCCCTCTGACCATGTCCTCTTTATTTAGGTCTACCTCTGACCATCATCGCCTCAGATGTAGAGGTTTCTGAATTAGTTTTGTTCCTTGTTTCCTCAAACAATGGTGCTCCAACAATAACATCAAACTCAATACTTTCTGTAGTGATGAAACTAATAGAGGTAACAAAGTGATCCCATGACGCAGGCAAAGAAAACAATAATTTAATTTCCTTATCTTCAGATTCAAATTTTACTCCCATCCCAGTCAACTAAACTAAGAAAATATTAAAAGTATTTAAATGATCAACTATCTTCGTACGTTACTTCATGTGCAAAATATATAATTGTCTTTTCAGGAATATCCTCTTTGTCAAGGATTTCATCATATACAAGATTTCCAGCTTCATCCACAAATCGACTGTTGTCTTCTTAGCAAAAATGTTGATCAGAACATCGTTGGACAAACACAGGTGTATGGCTCTCAGTTCTCTCACATCGATCTCATCCCAGTCTTCATATGTTATGGTCGCAGGTTGTTTTGCTTTTCCCAAAAGCACCTTTACCACGCCTTGTTGCGCAAGAAGATTATGCATCTTAACCTTCTAGATCTAGAAATTGTTCTTACCATTGAACTTCTCTATTTCAAAATTAGCACTCTGAGTTTTCACCATTAGCAGAAGAAACAATTCCAAAAACACCACTGCTTATAATAACCTAGGCCCTTTAAAAAATAATGTGGAGGAATAATGGTTTAAGTTCCACAAGGTTTAATAAAAAAGTTTAAAAAACCTTTTACCAACCTCACCTTTTCTTTAAAATAAAAAACAAAAACCACCTTTTTAGATCCTCGACCTTTTACATATTATATTTAATTCCAAATATAATAAACCTATTTTTTTATTTTTTTTGTAAGTAAGTAAAATATATTAAGTGCCTCTCAGAAGCATAATAACATGTCAAAATACAAGATGTTCAAACTGAGAAGAGAAGAACTGCCCCAATAGAGGGGAAACCAGTTCATGTTCCCAGAATCACCAAACTGTGCAGTATTGCTATTGTCTATTAAAAAAATAATAACTATTCCTATGTACTCCGCAAAAGCAGGAGGGAAATTAACAGAAAAACACCTGACACCCTGCGATTTAACTGACATGCTAGACACCTGAAGAGAAATTGGGCCACATGGGCTGGAGGTCTCCTGGCCAGGGCTCCTCCTCTATGTAAGTGGTCTGATCGGCCCAATTCGTGTCGCCCTCCTCATCGTCCACTATACTATCAAATTTGCTGCACGAGTTTGCGCCTTTATCTTCCTCCTTCTTCGCATCTGCAGCTGCTTCTTCTGATGCATGCAGTTCCTGCATTGGAGATTCCTCATTCTGACTAGGGGCAAGGGAGTCTTGCAGGGAGGTGAGGGTCCTAAGGAAGAGGTTGACCTTGACATCCGTTTCCTAGAGACGGAAGTTGAGGTCTTCCACGCCCTGGTGAATACCAAAGACCAAATCGTAAAGAGCCGCCAGGCTATCCCAGAGCTGCGCAGAGGTGAAAAAATCCCGAGGAGAGGCCCAGCCCCTCGAGAAGTTTGAGGAGGGTCAGGATGAGGGTAATGGGGAAGGGACAGGGGGTCGCAAAGGCGACGAGGGGGGAGACTGACAGTTCGGGACACCAGTGCTCGTGAATTGGAAATCTCATGCACCATGCGACGAGAGGCAGTAGAGGGATGACCAGACTGACTACGGGAGGATGAGCTCAAAGAGGACGAGTCAGAGCAGGAGATGGAGGGACGCCGAGGTTTCCAGGGCGAGCCTCACCTTGGCCTCCCCCGTAGGCGCATCATGGTCCACCAGAAGCCGTAGGATGAAGTAAAACGGTGCACACTGCGGGAGCGGATAGGGGTGGAGGATACGGGTTCGAGCTCATGCCAATGTCACTGCAGAGCAAGCTCTGCTAGCGACCAAATGCAACAAACAAACCACATTGAAAATAAATGCACGCTATGAAGCCAAAACAAGAGAGGAGCTGCGTTAATGGGCGCATTAAAACCCATTCATATCGAGTTTAAGGTTCAATTAAATGCCGGGGGGAGGCACGAGCCTTTCACGTGCCCCCCCATCCTGTAGCTCGCCACCCACCTCCATCGACTGCCGCGTGGTCATCACTATCACCCCATCCGGGGGGAAGTCCACCGTTCTGGCCTTCTGGATACATTGTTGTAGGACAGGGTGGTTCATCTTAGCTTCTGCATTGCACTGGAGGTCTGAATCCTCTTAGGTAGTACCCAAATTGGCCAAGTCATCCGCCACTTGGTTTGCCTTCCTTTTAACGTGTGTGGGAATGAGGACGCGATTGGGGTTGATTAGCCCAACAATAATTTGGAGGCCATGAGAGAGTCTCCAGCTGGGCGAGATGCTGTCTGGATTCGCCCCATTTATGAGTCTGCGTAGTAAGCTAATGACAAGCTGAGAATTCCCTTCAACAAAAAGTTGTGTGAAATTGTATCTTATGGCTAGCTGCAGACCCTTGATCAGACCCCATAGTTCAGTAGCATTATTTGTGGTGTGTCCAAGGGAGCCTGCTCCTATAACAAGGATGTGCCCATTATGATCACGGAATACCACTCCATATCTAGCAGCTCCAGGATTTCCCTTAGAAGCACCATCAAAGTTGAGTTTGACAAAGTCCTCAGGCGGGGGGGG
>JZKD02S1706051.1:365919-380114 GCA_000966675.3 Picea glauca
GGGGATGGGTGAAGGGGAGTTAAAAAAAGGAGGATTGGGATTTCAGAGGAGGGACAGGCTGAGTCTGTGCTAGACCAGTTCTGAAGGTGTAAGGTCTCCAGGATGCTACGACGACATTGATTCCAACAGTGTTGCCACAGACGAGAGAGGTTTCTGAAGATTCTTCGGTTTCTTTCTTTCTAGGTGTTCCAGAGGATAAAGCCTGGAAGGAGCTGCCAAATTCGATTGAGGAGAGGTGAGTGGAAGGCTAAATCTCTCCAGTTCAAAAGAGTTTCAAAGAGGCTATCCCTGTGTCGGTCTGAGGCACGCATAATGATTGCTTCTTGATCCCAAATTTGGTTGGTGTAGGGGCAGGTGTTAAGGAGGTGATTTAAGGTTTATTCAGCTTCACCACAGACAATACAAAAAGAAGGTCCCATAAATCCTCTTTTCAGAAGGTTATCCCAGGTTAGGACACTTGAGTGTGAGACAAGCCAAAGGAAGAGGGAGATTTTCGGCCAATGTTTAAGACGCCCGATTTGTGAGGCTGGAGGGGGATTTGACTGCGTCTTAAGTTGGTAGGCTTCCTTGGTGTTGAAGGTGCCCTGTGTCCCATAGCCCCATTGTAGGATGTCTTCTCCCTCGATTTTGAGGATTTTTCTCTTGGCCAACTCTGCTTGCAAAGCTGCAAGGTTGACATGCCGCTCCAGATTCATGCTCGCCCTGTCTACTCGCCAGCAACGCTAAGTGGCCTCTGTGGGGTCGTTTTTCCAGTAGTCCACTACCTGTGTCAATCCTGCTTGCTCTGCTTGGGTGTAGATGTCAGGTGCCCATTCCTCAGCTCCTAGAGCTGGCCATTGATGCCATGAATCCTGCCAGAAGAGGGTCGTTTCCCCATTACCTATCTCCCAAAAAGCATGTTGCGTAACCAGCTGTCTATTCTGCTTAGCTGTTGTCCATATCAGGGAGCCTTGGTCATCCCCGTTCCAACGTATGAGGCGCTTCTCTGGCAGGGTCGGAGTGTATTTCTTCCTCCAGAGATTGGCCCAGAGCTCCTTGGGGTGGTTCAACCACCGCCACCAGATTTTGGCACTGAGTACTTTATTCATTATACCTGGATCTCTCAAACCGAGACCTCCTTGTTCTTTTGGATTGCAAAGCTTGTCCTAGCTGACTAGCACTAGTTTCTTCTCTTTGGCATGGCCTTGCCAGAGGAAGTTCCTTTGCAAGCTTTTGATGGCTGTTAGGATGAATTTTGGTGCTTCCAGAGCAGAAAAGATATAGATTGGGAGGGCCTGGAGGACGACTTTGAGAAAAACAAGTCGGCTAGGAAGATTTAAAGCCCGGAAGGTCCAGGAGGACAATATTTTGGAAAAGGAAGAGAGGAGATGTTCCCAAGAGGAGTTTCTAAGAGAATTGTCAATTAAAGGAATCCCAAGATATTTGGACGGAAGGGAGCTTCGCTTGAAGACAAGGAGACCCGAGATGTGCCGTTGAATCTTAGGGGGGGTGTTTAAAAAGAAGATAAGGGATTTATCCGTATTGCAGTCCAGTCCTGAGGCTTCCGAAAAGGACTGAAGGATGGACTGGATGGAAACGGCTTCTCGGACAGTGGGGCTGCCCATTAAGAGGGTGTCATCTACAAACTGGCTGTGCGAAAGAGGGGGGGAAATGCCATGGAGGGGTAGACCAGTCAGAAGATTATTTTCCAGGGTAGCGTGGATGGAGCGGCTGAGGCCTTCGGTCATGATTATGAAGAGAAAAGGGGAGAGGGGATCGCCCTGTCTAATCCCTCTTGATGGGGAGAAAGGTTTCGAAGGGACACCATTGATGAGTAGGGAGAAGAAAGCTGAGGAGGTGAGATTTAGAATCCAGGTAACCCAATTTTGGTCAAAACCGAAAGCTAGAAGCATGGCTTGCATGAATTCCCAGCTAAGCTTGTCGAAGGTTTTAGAGAGATCTAATTTGAGAAGCATACCTGGGGTCTTAGTTTTTTGCAGGGAATGAATGACTTCATGCGCTAAGATTACACTATCCATAATTTGTCTGCCTTCGACATATATGGATTGCTCTAGAGAGATGATTGCTGGTAGAATCGGCTTGAGCCTCCGTGCTATCACTTTTGTGAGGATCTTATAGATGACATTGCAGAGCGCTATGGGTCTATACTGCGCAGGCCTGTGTGCATGTCCTTCTTTGGGGACTAAGGTGATGAAAGTGGCATTGAGGGCTTGAAGAATCTGGCCTGTGGCTCGAGAGTCTTCTAAGATCTCCCATACCTTGGTGCATATCATTGGCCAGCAATGATGAAAAAATTCATTGGTGAAGCCGTCCGGTCCGGGAGCTTTGCATTTGGGAGTGTCCTCGAGCGCTTGGTCCACTTATTCAATGGATATAGGATGGAGGAGGGCGACATTTTTCTCCTGGGTTATGAGAGCAGGCACATGTCTTGTGATTTTCTGAATAGCTTCACTCATGTTTTGGATGGGTTCTGTTAGGAGTTCCTGGAAGTGCTTGGTCAAAGTTTTTTCCAAATCAGCATAGGAGTGTAAGACTTCTCCATCCTCTGTGGTAAGATGCGTGATCTTGTTGGAATGTCTTCGTTGGATAGCAGTGCGATGGAAGAACTTTGTGTTGCGTTCCCATCCTTGAGCCATACAACACGTGATTTTTGTTTCCATAGGATCTCTTCCTGCTTCTTCCTGTCTTCCAGTTGCTGGTTTACTTTCATTTCTTTCTCTTTCAGGTCATCCGTGAGCCCTTGTTCCCTGATCCTCCGCTGGATCTCCCCCATTTGCTACATCATCTCTCTTTGGGAGTCGAAGATGCTACCAAAGGTGAGCTTATTCCAGCTTTTAAGTATTTGCTTCAAATTCTTGATTTTTTGCTGGAATTTATACATTTTGGATCCATAGGGGATTTCCACCTGTCTCCACCACTTTTGAATGTTTTTTTGGAAGTCAGGGTGATCAAGCCAAAACTGTTCAAACCTAAAGGGTGTTTTCCCTGGTGTCGTTGGGACGTCCACCCACAACTAAATGGGCCAATGATCTGAACCAGAGAGGTTTAGTATGGTGGATTCCATGGCCACCCCTTCCATAAGAAAAGCTTCTGAGGTGAGGAAGCGATCCAGTTTGCAATTTACCTAGTGTACTCCTGTCCTTCTGTTTTTCCATGTGTATAGGCCATTACTAGGCTCCATATCGATGAGGCTAAGCTCTTCTATGAGACTGTTGAAGTCACTTGAATCGCGATCCAGTCTCCTTGATCCTCCTTTTTTTCCATCAGGGTGCGTATAATATTGAAGTCCCCGCCGATAATCCACCTATCACTCTGGGTGATATTGGGTGCATGATGTAAGCTTTGGAGAAAGGCTTGCTTATCCCCCAAGATTGTCGGGCTATAGACACAGGTTAAAAGTCCAGGCCGATTTGAACCAATAAGCCTGTACTCTGCTGTGATAGACCACTTAGTGGCGCAGAAGCTGTTCAATAGCACCATGTTGGTTTTCCAGAGGATAGCTAGTCCTCCAGCGGTTCCTATGGCATCTACTGAGACTAATCCTCCTTGTTTCCAGCAGTAGGGGAGTATCCTGTCCATATCCTCTGAGGTGCATTTTGTTTCCTGCAATAAAACAACATCTGGTGTTTCCGCTAAGATCATTTCTCGTATCATTTTTTGTTTGCTACGACCATTGAGACCTATGATATTTGAAGAGATAATCTTCATGATGACGAAGGAGGGGGGAGAGGAGGAAAATTGTCCGAGATCAAATGGATCTGTCCGGAGTTCACCATAAAGTTTCCTATTTCTTGTATGAGATTACTAGTGGATTTCCTTCCTCTTTTCTTTTCTTCTTTTTGTACTTTACTGGGGGTTTTGGATTGATTGGTTTGAACCCCCAGGGCCTTGCTAGCTCAAGCCGAGGACCCCGCTGACGAGTTGAGGTATACCTTGTGTAATTTCCGCAGCTGGTCCCTAGGGATGGTGTAGAGATTTTGATGACGGTATGCGTGCTCAAGGTGTTCTAGATCTACACCAGCCAGGTCCTGTTCTTCTAACTCCATTTCTTCGTCTCCATCTTCTATTTCCTGCAGATCTGACTGTTCTCGAGCCAAGCTCGGGGGGGTGGGAATGGGATCATTGTTCTGAGGGGAATGACCTTTATTCTGGTCCTCGGCTTGGGGTACGCTATGCAAGGAAGGAGAATGCGGCTCATTTGTTCGGGTATGGGGCTGTGGGATTACATCTTTTGTAGGGTTTTCAGGTTGATCTTGCAAGATAGCGTATTTGTTACTAGTGGAGGGGTCTTTACTTACCTGGGATGGCTACTTCCAGTTTCCCTAACGCCTTCTTCTTGCCGGTTGTGCGAAGCCCTCCTTGTCTTTGCCGGTATCTGGGGTTCCCTCCTTATGAACCGTGTTGAGTGGGCATTCTCAGAAGAGATGGCCATGTTCATGACATTTTTTGCAGCGGAAGGGGATGTGCTCGTAATCAATGGTTTGAGACTAGTCTTCGTCATGGTACTCCAGCATAATGGAACCTAGGAGCGGCTTGGCGATGTTTAGGTAGATGCAGATTCACACATATGAGGTGTATCTTCTCTGCTTGGTGGATTCTGAGGACTTCACATAGACTCCAATGGTATTGCCGATACCTGCAAGTACCTCTTCCAACCAAAAATCCTGTGGGAGGGAGTACAACCTGATCCATACCAGCGCGTGGGCGAAATCTTCTTTCTCAGGAATGAACTTTTCTGTCCAAAATCTCAGGAAAAGACCGGCTGAGTTATAGAAATATGGTCCTCCGTCGAAGACACGATTACGGTCTTCTAGGTTATGGAAGATAATAGTGAGAAAACCTTTGGACCCCAGTTGTAGGTCATAATTCCCTCTTGGTTTCCAACAGTACTGGATCCATTTGATCAAGTCTCTCTCGGAGGGCCAGAGCCCTAAAAACTTTCCAACCAGAGCATTATCCCGCATGTATTGTTTTTGCTCCTCTATGCATGGTGAGCTTACTACATATTTTGGGGCTTGAGGCACCTGTGGGATGCATTTCCCGGGAATCTAAGGGGCCGAGGCTTTTGCAAAAGCCGCCCCCTTGTCTGGATCGATGTCCATGTCGCGATCTTTGAAGGTCCCTTCCTCTAGAAGGGTTGCACGCATATATAGAGGTGTCTCGAATGAGGGCCTTTTCGTACTCACTTCAGCATCCTTGCCGATGATGACTTGACTGTAAGAGATGCCAGACGACGTCCCCTCTTTGTGGTTCGGGGGCCCCTGCGGAGCGGCCATCGATTGGGCACAACTCGTGTCGGCTGGGGGTTACAGAACCCTAGTTGCAGAGCACATTTCTCATATAAGTAGAATGATTCAAATATAATAAACCTATTAAAACATCCTCCACTCTTATATATATATGCCATTCAACTTCCTTTATATATTCCATTTGCACCCTTTATATATATGCCATTCACCTTCCTTTTAAAAAGAATATTTCGTGCTTAATTAAAACACCCTAACTTCATAAATTAAAATTTTCAAAGAAAAACATAAGAATTTTCTTTTAAGGAGTCATCGCCACACTTCACGATACACTGGGATTGCAGTGATATTGAAGGGTCGTCACACTATACCTTATATCTTCACCGCGATGATTTGAGTTTGTCTATGCACCTGTCAATGCATCTGGACCACGACGATCCGAGGAGTTTTGCAGCACGTGAAGTTTGGCTCATAAGATGTCACACCCTTCTAGAGAAAGGACCTATGGCGATGTGGAAATCGATGCATATATAGATGGACTTGTTGCTTATCCTATGAATTTTTGGCACCCTCGATGCCCTCTCCTCCAACCTGCTCTAATACCACTTGTTATAATTGAAAATGTGGAAAACACAATCACACAGATTATAAACACAACGATTTTATGTGGTTCACCCAGATGGTTGGATACATCCACCAAGTAGAGGTATTGATTGTCTTATTATTCAAATCACGAAGATTACAGTAGCTCACTCACACTCGTTATCACACTTATCCTCTATAGGCATACACATATTTATATTATAATACATAGTTATAGAAGAACTGACTATTGAAAGGGATTCTCTAAGTTTGTCTCATTAGTTAACACCAATCACTGATTTATAGGACCTAGAATCCTAAACTTGGAAATTGGTTGTCACCATTTAAAAATATCCACCGTGAAAACAATTAACGTGATACCTTGCTCCTTCTTTACTCATCACCTTTTCTACAAGCTAAGAGAAGCCAAGCACCATCGTAGCTTCTCTAACAGTACTGGTTTTGTGAACATGTATGCACAATTCTCTTTTGTATGCACTTTCTCAAGAGAGACTCTACATTCATCGATGACCTATCTTACAAAATGGTACTTGATAGGTATATGTTTTGTTTTACTGTGGTAGGCTGGATTCTTAGCCAAGTGAATAGCACTTTGACTATCAAAAAGTAACTTTACTTTGTCTTGCATCCTTCCAAACTCACCAAGCAAACCTTTCAACCAAACTACCTCTTTTCAAGTGTGTGAAGCAACTACATATTCTGCTTCTGTAGTGGATAAAGCAACAATGTTCTGTAGCTTTGACATCCAACTAATAGCCTCACCTGCAAGAGTAAAGACATATCCTGAAGTTGACCTTATCTTGTCCAAATCACCTAGAAAATCAGAATCAACATATCCATAGATTGATTGACAACCACTGTTAAAGGTGATACATTAATCACTTGTTCCCCTCATATACCGAAGCACCCATTTCATTGTTGCCTAGTGCTCTTTACCTAGATTTTCCATATACCTACTGAAAACCCCAACTGCATGTGAAATGTTTGAACTTGTACTAACCATTGCATACATTAAACTTCCTATTGCATTATCATATGGTATTTGAGACATATATTCCTTTTCTTCTTTTGTAGTAGGACATAAACTTGAAAAAAGATTAAAATAGAAATCTTAAGGGACTGAAACTGGTTCCACATCCTTCATACCAAACCTCAAAAGTATCTTCTCAACATACTTCTCTTGTGACAACCAAATCTTACCATTCCTCATGTATCTGAATATGTCCATGCCCAAAATCTGCCTTGCTGCTCCTAGATATTTCATATCAAATGTCCTAGCCATCTGAGCCTTTAACCTGTTGATCTGAGTTATTATTTTTCTTTCTAAAAGGATATCGTCAACATACAATACTAAGATAATGAATATGCCATTATTCAATTTATTAAAGTAGACACAATGATCATACTCACTCCTTGCATAATTGTGTCTCACCATGAAAGAGTCAAATTTCTTGTACCATTGTCTGGGCGACTGCCTCAGCCCATACAATGATTTCTTGAGCCTACAAACAAATTTCTTGTTGCGATTATGAATGGACCCTTTAGGTTGTTCCATGTAAATTTACTCATCCAAATCTCCATGTAAGAAATCAGTCTTAACATCTAGTTGCTCCAACTCCAAATCAAGTAATGCAACTAATGCTAATACAATTCAAATTGAAATAGACTTAACAACTGGTGAAAAAATATCATGAAAATCAATACCTTCTTTCTGAGAATATCCTTTCACAACCATCCTTGCTTTGTACCTTTCCACTTTCTCATCAACACCCTTCTTCATCTTGTAGACCCACTTGCAACCTACATTTTTTCTGTCTCTTGGAAGTTCTACCAGGTCCCATGTGGCATTCCTCTCTAATTCCTTCATTTCATCCTTCATTTCTTCTTTCCATTTATCACTGTTAGAACCCTTCATGGCTTCCTGATAGCACAAAGATTCATCATCATTAGTACTTAAAGAAACTGACGAACAAAATCATCCTACCTTCTTGGGGGATTTCTAACCTGCGTATACATCCTTATGGAAGTTTGTGGATCATCCACATTCTATTGATTGTTATCATCAACCATGTATTCCTTTGCAAGAAACTCTTCATGAACATCTTCAGAAACATTTTCATGTTCACTTTCATCTGTATTTGAACTGGTTTCAAACTGAATCTATTGATACTTAGGTACTTATTCCTGTTACATTTGAACATCTACATCTGATTTGATGAGAGACGATTCATTAAATATTACATCTATGTTAATGGTGATCTTGCAGGTAGTAGGATCCCACAACCTATACCACTTAATACCATGACCATGTCATACAAAGATAAGCCTTTTTTTTATTTTGGATCTAGTTTCGAACGCTGATATTTCAAAATTAAAGAATAGGCTTCACAACCAAAAACTTTAAGATTCGAATAATTACAAGGGTGACCTTTCCATACCTCTTTAGGAATCTTGCATTCTATTGTTGTTGATGGTGATCGATTCACCAGATAACAAGCTGTAGTTATTGCTTCTGCCCACAGTTCCTGCTACAAGTTGGCGTTACTAAGAATACTCCTTTCTCTCTCTAGAAGAGTCTTGTTCATGCATTCAAAAACTCCATTTTGTTGAGGAGTATAGGGAGTGGTTTTATGCCTATCAATCCCAAAATCCTTGCAATAGTTCTCAAATTCCATTGACGTAAGTTCACCACCATTATTAGCTCTTAAACATTTAATGGATCTACTAGTTCTCTTTTCCACTAAAGCTCTAAACTGCTTGAAAAGAGTAAATAAATCATCCTTTATTTTCAACATATAGACCCAAACCTTGCTAGAGAAATCATCTATAAAAGTTACAAAATATGATGATCTTCCATATGAAATAGTAGGGGATGGTCCCCAAACATCAGAATGGATATAATTAAGTATTCCTTTACTGGTGTGTCTTTCGATTTTAAATCTCTCCCTATTATGTTTTCCATAAATACAGTGCTTGCAGAAATATAACTTTAAAGACTTTAGACTAGGAAGTAACTTGTGATCAGATAATACCTTCAATCCTTGTTCGCTCATATGGCCCAACCGTTGATGCCATAGTCGAACAAAATCACTTTCTTTCTCAGATATCGTTGGCACATGATCTGACTCAATTCTTCCTTCTTACATAAACAACTTACCAGCCTTCTTTGATTTCATAACCAGTAGGATTCCTTTGTAGACTTTCATAACTTCAACTTGAACAATACTACTATATCCTCTAGTGTCTAAAACTCCCAAAGAAATTAGGTTCTTCCAAATCTTAGGTACATGTCTCACATCAATTAGTATTTTAATAGTTCCATCAAACATCTAATTTAGAATGCTACCAATTCCCACAACTTTACATGATATGTCATTTCCCATGTAAACGATTCCATCATCTATAGACTGGTAAGTAACAAACCAATGTCTATGAAGACACATGTGATTTGTAGCATTGAAATCTAATAACCATTGTTGATCATGACAGGAACCAATACTAATCGATAAAACTTCATCAGTCATACATGAACCTGTTGTTGAACCTATTTCGGTTACATTTTCTTCCTTCATCTCTTTTGGAGGGTATTCTTTGGAGGCTTGTTGTCTCTTCCAACAATCCTTCTTTAGGTGTGCAGATTTGAAACCAAACCAACAATTAAGCTTTATCTTATTTCCCTTATACTCTGACCGAGAGAAATCCCTCTGACTGTGTCCTCTTTCTTTAGGTCTGCCTCTGACCATCATCGCCTCAGATGTGGAGTTTTTTGAAATAGATTTATTCCTTGTTTCCTTAGACAATAATGCTCCAACAATAACATAAAACTCAATACATTCTATTGTGCTGAAACTAATAGAGGTAACAAAGTGATCCCATGATGTGGGAAAATAACAAAATAATGTAATTTCCTTATCTTCAGATTCAAATTTTACTCCCATGTTGGTCAACTCAACTAAGAGAGTATTAAAAGTATTTAAATGATGAGCTATCTTCGTACCTTCCTTCATGCACAAACTATACAATTGTATTTTCAGGAAGATCCTGTTTGTCAAGGATTTCATCATATACAATCTTTCTAGCTTCATCCACAAACCCGTTGTTGTCTTCTCTGCAACAATGTTGAATAGAACATCATCTACCAAACATAGGCGTATGGCACTCAGTGCTCTCACATAGAGCTCATCCCAGTCTTCATCTGTTATGGTCACGGGTTGTTTTTATTTTCCCAAAAGAGTCTTCACCACACCTTTTTGCACGAGTAGATCGTGCATCTTAACCTTCCAGATCTCAAAATTGTTCTTACCATTGAACTTCTCGATTTTGACTTTAGCACTCCGAGTTTTCGCCATTAGAAAAAAAAAAATTTCCAAAGGCACCACTACTTATAATAACCCAGGCCCTTTAAAAAATAATGTGGAGGCATAATGGTTTAAATTCCAAAAGGTTTAATAAAAAAGTTTAAAAAACCTTTTACCAACCTCACCTTTCTTTAAAATTAAAACTAAAAACCACCTTTTTATATCCTCCACCTTTTACATATTATATTTAATTCCAAATATAATAAACCTATTAAAACATCCTCCACTCTTATATATATATTCCATTCACCTTCCTTTATATATATTCCATTCACACCCTTTATATATATTCCATTTGCCTTCCTTTTAAAAAGAAAATTTTGTTCTTAATTAAAACACCATAACTTCATACATTAAACTTTTCAAAGAAAAACATACGAGTGTTCTTTTAAGGATTCGTTGCCACACCTCTTGATACACTGGGGTTATGGTGATAATGAAGGGTCATCACACTATACCTTATATCTTCACTACTACTCCTCCTCCAAATTTTTGACACCCACAATGCCCTCTCCTCCAACCTACTCTGATACCACTTGTTATAATTGCAAATGTAGAAAACACAATCACACAGATTATAAACACGTAGATTTTACATGGTTCACCCAAACGTTGGGCTACGTCCACCAAGCAGATGTATCGGTTGTCTTATTATTCAAATCATGGAGATTATAGTAGCTCACTCACACTCCTCATCACACTCAGACTCTATGGGCATGCATAGATTTATTTTAGAATACGTAGTTACAAAATAATTGACTATTGAAAGTGCTACTCTAATTTTGTTTCATTAGTTACAACCAATCACTGATTTATAGGATCTAGAATCCTAAAATTGGAAATTCATTATCACCGTTTAACAATCTCCAACTTGAAAACAATTAACCTGATACCTTGCTCCTTCTTTATTCATCACCTTTTCTACAAGCCAAGAGAAGGAAAGCACCATCATAGCTTCTCTAACAATACTGGTTTTGTGAACATGTCTACGCACTTCTCATTTGTATGCACTTTCTCAAGAGAGACTCCACGTTCATCGATGACCTGTCTTACAAAATGGTTCTTGATAGGTATATGTTTTGTTTTACTTTGGTAGGATGGATTCTTAGACAAGTGAATAACACTTTGACTATCACAAAATAAATTTACTTTGTCCTGCATCCTTCCAAAATCAACAAATAATCCTTTCAACCAAACTTCCTCTTTGCAAGCATGTGAAGCAGCTACGTATTCTGCTTCTGTAGTGGATAAAGAAACAATGTTCTATAGCTTTGACATCCAACTAATAGCTCCACCTACAAGAGTAAAGACATATACTAAATTCGACCTTCTCTTGTCCAAATCACCTGCAAAATCAGAATAAACATATCCACGGACGGATTCACAACCACTGTTAAAGGTGATACAATAATCACTTGTGCCCCTCAAATACCGAAACACCCATTTCACTGCTTCCCAATGATCTTTACCTAAATTTTCCATATACCTGCTCACAACCCCAACTGCATGTGAAATGTCTAGCCTTGTACTAACCATTGCATACATTATACTTCATACTACATTAGCATATGGTATTCGAGACATATATTTATTTTCTTCTTTTGTACTAGGAAATAAACTTGAAAAAATATTAAAATGGGAAGCCAAAGGGAATGAAAATGGTTTCACATCGTTCATACCAAACCTCAAAAGTATCTTCTCAACATACTTCTGTTGTGACAACCAAAGCTTACCATTCCTCCTGTCTCTGAATATCTCCATGCCCAGAATCTGCCTTGCAACTCCTAGATCTTTCATATCGAATGTCCTAATCATCTTATCCTTAACCTGTTGATCTCGGTTATGCTTTTTCTTGCAAAACGATATCGTCAAAATACAATACCAAGACAATGAATATACCATTATTCAATTTCTTAAAGTAGACACACTGATCATACTCACTCCTTGTATAATTATCGCTCACCATGAAAGAGTCAAATTTCTTGTACCATTGTCTGGGTGACTTACTCAGACCATACAATAATTTCCTAAGCCTACAAACAAATTTCTTGTTGCGATTATGAATGAATTCTTCAGGTTGTTCCATGTAATTTTCCTCATCCAAATATCCATGTATGAAAGAAGTCTTAACATCTAGATGCTCCAACTCCAAATCAAGTAATGCAACTAATACTAACACAATTCGAATTGAAACAAACTTAACAACTGGTGAAAAATCTCATGAAAGTCAATACCTTCTTTCTGCAAATATCTTTTCGCAACCAGCCTTGATTTGTACCTTTCCACTTTATCATCAACACCCTTCTTCAGCTTGTAGACCCACTTGCAACCTACATTTTTGCTTTCTCTTGGAAGTTCTACCAGGTCCCATGTGGCATTCCTCTCTAATTCCTTCATTTCATCCTTCATTGCTTATTTCCATTTATCACTGTTAGAACCCTTCACAGCTTCCTAATAGCATGAAGGTTCATCATACGTTCTTGGAGGATTTCTGACCCGCGTAGACATCGTTAGGGAAGTTTGTGGCTCATCCACACTCTGTTGATTGTTATCATCAACCATGTCTTCCTCTGTAGGAAACTCTTCATGAACATCTCCAAAAACTTGTTCATGTTAGCTTTCATGTGTATTTGAACTGGTTTCAAACTGAATCTATTGATAATTAGGCACTTCTTCTTGTTTCTGATGCAGGAGCATCGTATGCAGCCATCAAAGAAAACGCAAAGAGGAGGAAAGTTGGAAAAGCACCAGTGCATATTTTGAAATGTTTTGAATTTGAATGAATGAACATTAATAGCTAGGGGAATGATTTTGAATTTATATATTGGGAGATGTAAATGGACCTTGAGCATTGTTCTCGTCTGTCGTATCTAAAAGGAATTTAATCGTATTGAATGTAAATTAGGTAGCATTCATTTCTGATTAGATAGTTTAGAGTTGTAGGAGGGAAAACAGAAGAATAGACACCCTCACTTATATTATTGTATGATATTCAGAACTATGTAAGCTGTTGAGCATAGAGCAGAGAGTTGTAGAGAAAAGGAGCATAGAAAGAACCCATGTACAAAAACACTTGAGTTAATATATTGAATATTGACTCAATTTCATGGTGTTATGATGCTTACTGTTTACATTTGTTGAATGGTATGTTTACAGTTACTTTACTTCTTTGTTTTTCATTTATTTCAATGTTGTGTTGTGTGTATGATTTCATGTAAATGTGTGAAGTCTTAGAGAAGGGAAGAATGAGTTTCAATTGTTTCTCTTCCTGAGATTCCTGCAAAGAGTGTAGTGGATGTCCGCAAGGTGTGCGTCAATGAGGGTCTAAGTTTTTCCTCAAAAAACTCAGGTGAGATTTCATTTTTCTCATACCAGTGGAAGTGCAGGAGGTGCATAGAGTCATGCAAGGTGTGCACAGGCTGGTTGAGGTCTTGAATATTATCAAACCCAGAAGAAGATTGTAGGACTGTTGTTGCAAGGAGTGCACAGGGTCGAATATTCAAATAACCAGAGGTTATTTGTAATTTCCACAAGGAGTGTGTGCATGAAACATTTTGGAGCAATGATTTCATAGTAGAACCAATATCAGAAGAGATATAACCTTTGGAAGTGTTCAAAGGGAGAGAGAGGTTGAAATCGTCTCGTAGAAGTCAAGTTCAGAAAGGAGGAAGCCAAGTCATTTGGCCAGAATTTCTTGAGAAGTTTGACCGGACGGTGGGAATGCTTCATGGAGAAGTGTCAAATTTCCGTGGTCTGCTAGATTTCATAGACCCATAATAATGTTAAGGTTGAGTGTTTTTCAGCGCTCAGAAACTCAGGAGGAATAGTGTGTGTTAGATCAAGATCAACAGGAGTCATTGATCTCACACGTGGATTTTGTTGATACTGAGAGGGGGGTGAATCAGTATCAAGTACAATTTAAAACCTTTTTCAACTTATACTTAAACCATTCAACTATATCTAATGAGCAATGAACAATAGTATAAGA
>JZKD02S1706051.1:380496-392077 GCA_000966675.3 Picea glauca
TTTTGTAATTATTTTCTTTAATTATCTTCAGGGCCTACATGTACTTCCTTCTTCAATTCACTTTGTCATCTTCAAAAATTCATTTCTCTTCAACCATGAGGATCCACATGACGTGCCACATACCATCGGAAACAAAATGATGTATACTATCCATCCATGGGTTTTGTATCTGCATGTGCATTTTCCTTCATGTTCAAATACCTTCATCAATCTTGCAGTCCAAAACGAATGACTAGGGTTGGCATCAATGACAACAACCAATCTTCCAACAAATTTCACTATTTCGGAGTTCAGGCCTCAAAGAATATTGTGACTTGGAATCGATAGTTTTAAAATCCCGATTCATGAAGTCCCGAAAGAACCTATACCATCAAATCGTGGGAGGGTTGAACCATTGATTTGCTGCAAGAGTGTATCGTGATTTCGGGAATCGACAAAGGGAGCATTGCATAGTAGTTCGTTGATACGTGAAGTCCCGGGTGCCAAAATGATTGGGCCCCAGGTTTTGGTCAGAGGTCACATCGTAGATAAATCAAGGGAGGAGTCAAAGATCCATAACCCTTTTAGGTTTCAGAGTTTGAAGAGTCAAGGGGACTTACATTAGGATTCGTGAGGTTGTGAAGTCTGAAATTCCTTTTCGAGAAAAGGTCACGGTCATATATGTTTGGTCACATGGGTGAGAGTTAGCACCTTGTGCTTGTTCGCGTAGGCATAACTCATAAGGACTTGTGGATACACACTTGCGGGTGTGGGAGGATTTATTGTGAGGGAATCAAGGAGTCAATCAGACTCTTATGTGGAGATTTAGAACGATCCTAAGACCGAGAGGTTGTGCAGAACCTTCTGAGGTAGGGGTGTTGCATCAGAGTGGTATCAGAGCTTGCCATATTTGTTACTGTAGGCGAGAGAAGAAAGTGTGATTAGAATTCTGTGAGGAGCAAATTTAAATAATGTTGCCAAGAAGGAGAGAGAGACCAATACCTGATCCAGCTTGGAAAGGGAAATGAGGGAACTCCATGCTCGATTAGATGCTATGGAGACAGCACAGAGACAAGCTACCGATACTGGAGATGTAAGTGAAGCTGAAAGAAAAAATGAAGTCGGAGATGGAGAAGAAGAAGTTGCAGATGAAGATGCTGCAGAAGAATGTCTATTCAGAGTTGTTGCAAGAATTGAATCCAGAGAAAAGATGGGCATTCCAATGTATAAAGGTAACTTAGATGCTGAGGAACTACTATATTGGTTTGGATATTTGGACAAATACTTCGATTACGAGGATGTCGAAGAGGATAAGAGAGTCAGACATGTCGTTACTAGACTAAAAGGGCATGCAACACTGTGGTGGGATGAACTACAGGCTAACAAGTGTTGCAAAGGAAAACAAAGAATCAAAATATGGGATAGGATGGTCGCAAAGATGAAAGCCAAGTTTATACCTAGAGATTACCAGATCAATCTATTTCGAAGAATGAAAAATTTGAGACAGAAAGGGATGACAGTGAAGGAATACACTGAAGAGTTCTATAGATTAAATATTAGGGTAGGTCATCATGAAAGTGATGATGAAAAGGTTTCTAGATTCCTGAATGGCTTGAGATACGAACTTTAGGATGAAATAAGCATGCTATCCATTAGGAATGTGGAAGATGCTTATCAAATGGCTTCAAAGGATGAGGCGGAATTGGCCCGAAAGCAAGGTCAAAGAGGCCGGGGGAGAATTCTGAGCAGAGGAAAATTAGTTCCCCATGATAGAACTCAGAGGCCGAAGGAAGAAGAAAATAAAACTCATACTCACCTTGAATGAGGAGGAAGTTCACAGGGGAGACAATATGCTGATAAAAATACTTTTTCGAGAGCAAGAGGAAGAGGAAGAGGCAGAGGAGGTGAGATAAAATGGTTTTGTTGTGGAAATATCGTACATAAATCTTTCGAATGCCCTGATAGAAAAAGAGATGGAGGTGAAGCTCACATTTTAGAAGCACAAAGGAGAAATGTTGAAGAAGAAGATGCAGAAGGCGGAACATCACTCATGATGAGGAAGGTTCTCTTGAAGCCAGAGAAAGAGATAGAGAATCCAGTCCAAAGGAAAATTTTATTCAGAACTGCTTGCAAGAACAAGGACAAGGTATGCAAGGTAATAGTGGACAGTGGAAGTACAGAGAATCTAGTATCCACAGAAATGGTGGAGAAGCTAGAATTGGAAACAGTTGCACATCTAAGCCCATACAAAGTCTCATGGTTCCAAAAAGGACATCAGGTGACTGTCACTAAACAATGTTTAGTTGAGTTTAAGATAGGTTGATATAAGGATGAAATTTTATGTGATGTTATTCCCATGGACGTATGTCATCTTTTGTTGGGGAGACCGTGGCAATATGACATGAATGTTGTTCATGATGGGAGAAAGAACACCTATACCTTGGAGAAGAATGGTAGGACGCATATGTTACTGCCAATTAAAGACAAGGAGGTGAGAGAAGAGGTGAACCATACTATACTTCTCATGAGCGGGAAGGAGCTTCTTGAGGAAGTCAAGAAAGCAGAAGACATGCAGTTTGTTGTAGTCAGAAAACCCAGAGTTGTCTTGAACAATACCAATATAGATGATCTATCGAAGGAGATTCATGAACTATTGGAGGAGTTCATTGATATTGTGGTAGACAGATTACCTTGTTCATTTCTACCCATCAGGAGCATAAGTGATCATATTGATATTATACCGAGGGAAAGTTTACCAAACAAATCTGCATATAGATTGATGCCACATGAGATTGAAGAGGTTAAGAGACAGGTCCAAGACTTGGTGGACAAAGGATTGGTCAGAGAAAGCTTGATTCCATGTGTTGTACCTACAATGCTAAGTCCAAAGAAAGATGGTGGCTAGAGAATGTGTATAGACTCGAGGACCATAAACAATATCACCATCAGATATAGATTTCCTTTACCGAGGATGGCTGACTTGATGGATTTCTTGAGTGGGGCAAAGTTGTCTTCAAATATTGATTTGAAAAGTGGATATCATCAGATTAGAATGGGGGAAGGTGATGAGTGGAAGACGACATTCACAATGAATGAAGGACTATATGAATGGCTTGTCATGCCATTTGTCTTGACGAATGCGCCTAGTACTTTCATGATATTGATGAACGAAGTCTTAAAAGATTTCATTGGAAAATTTGTAATCATGTATCTCAATGATATACTAATCTTCAGTAAGACTAAAGGAGAAAATCTAAAGAATTTAGCTGCAATGATGAGGAGGTTACAACAAGAGAATTTGTTGATCAATCTGAAGAAGTTGTCTTTCATGAAGATGAAACTCATTTATTTGGGATTCGTAATCTCTGCGAATGAGTTAAAAATGGATCCTGAAAAGGTAAGAGTGATCAGGGATTGGAAGCTTCCATGGACTTGCTAGTTTTTACAGGAAGTTCATCAGAAATTTTAGCGGGATATGTGCACTAATGATGGACACAGTCAAGAAGAGACACAAAAATTTTCATTGGAAGGAGGAAGCAGAAAAGAGTTTTAAATTGCTGAAAGCTAAGATAATTGAACAACCAGTTTTTCTTTTGCCATATTTCAGCAATACATTCCAGGTTAGGTGTGACGCAAGTGGAATTTGCATTGGAGCGATATTGAGCCAGGACAACAGGTTGATTTCATATTTCAGTGAGAGACTGAATGATACCAAGATGAAGTATTCCACGTATGACAAGGAGTTTTATGCGGTCATACAAGCGTTGAAGAAATGGATACATTACTTGGTTTCGAAAGAGTTTGTCTTGTACAATGATAACCATACTTTACAATTTATAACTCGATAGGATAAATTGAACCAGAAGCATGAAAAATGGGTTGAATACATGTAGAATTTCACTCTTGTTATAAAGCATATTTTTGGAACTGCTAACAAAGTTGTTGATGCTTTGAGCAGGAAATGTTTGATTCTGCAAGAGTTCAGAGTGAAGACCTTAGGTTTTGATAACCTTAAGGATATATACAGGGATGATGCAGATTTTAAAGAAGCTTATGAGGCATGTGAGAATCCAGTTCTCAGAGACAGAAGCCAATGGATTGAATACTTAATTCAGGATGGAATGTTATTTAGAGGAAACTAGTTGTGTATACCCAAATACTCTATGAGAGAGAACCTCTTGAAGGAAAAGCATAGTGGGGGATTGGATGGACATTTCGGCCATGATAAGAATTTTTCACAGCTGAATAGATCATACTATTGGTCAGGGATGAGAACAGATGTTAAAAATTTTGTCAACGGGTGTAGAATTTTCCAGCATGCAAAGGGGAAAAGGCAGAATACAGGATTATATCAGCCATTGCCAGTACTAGAGAGGTCATGGGATGCGGTAAGTATGGGTTTCGTGTTAGTATTGCCAAGGACGCAAAGAGAGTGTGGATCAATCTTTGTGGTATTCGATAGATTTTATAAAATGGCACATTTCATACCATGTCAGAAAACGAGTGACGCAACACATGTTGCCAATCTATTTTTAAAGAAGTTGTTAGACTTCACAGCTTACCCAAGATTATTGTATCAGACAGGGATACCAAATTTGTTGGTCATTTCTAGAGGACCCTATGGAAGAAGATGGGGACTAATTTATCTTTTAGTTCAACATATCACCCTCAGATGGATGGACAGATTGAGGCAGTAAATCAAAGCTTGGGAGACTTGTTGAGGAGTTTGGTGGTTGAACATCACAGTCAGTGGGATCAGATTCTGCCGCAAGCAAAATTTGCTTATAATGATTCACTAAACTGTAGCACAGGACAGAGCCCATTCCATATCATGTATGGAATGCATCCAAGAGGAGTATCTGAGTTGAAAGACTTAGAGCAGAGTTAATTCAGGAGTGCTAGCACAGAGGATTTTGCAGCAGAAATGCAAGAGCTCCATAGTAAAGTCAGAGAGCGATTGGAGAATTCCAACCAGGAATATAAGCACAGAGCAGATCAGCACCAAAGAGAACTTCAGTTTGAATTTTTTGATTTGGTTTTAGTGCATCTCATAAAAGAAATATTCCCAAGAGGAACATACAATAAGCTGAAGATGAAGAAAATTGGCCCGTGTAAAATTCTAAGGAAATTTGAAGTGAACGCTTATGAAATTGAATTTCCAAATGGGGTAGGAATATCACCCATATTCAATATAGTGGATCTGTATCCTTAAAGAGAAGATGGAGTGGAAGGATCAGAGGACCAAAAGAAAGTCCAATGGGTTAAATAGATGCCTGTAGTTGAAAAGCCACAGATGGAACAGATCATTGATCAAAGAGTTAACAAGAAGACCCGAAGAAAGACATACTCCGAGTATTTGGTCAAATGGAAGGAACACCCAGTGAAGATGCCAGTTGGGAGAGAGAAGAAAAAATCCAAAGGCATGGACAGATGGTGTAGGAGCTCATGAACAGGAGTTCATGAATTTTTCAACCAGAGGAATATGATGCAAAAGCATCGTATGCAGTTGGCGAAACAGACACAAAGAGGAGGACAGCTCGAAAAGCACCAACGCATATTTTGAAATGTTTTGAATTTGAATGAATGAACATTAATAGCCAGGGGAATGATTTTTCATTTATATATTGGTAGATGTAAATGGACCTTGAGCATTTCTCTAGTCTGTCATATCTAAAATGCATTTAAGCGTATTGAATGTAAATTAGGTAGCATTAATTTCTGATTAGATAGTTTAGAGCTATAGGAGGGAAAACAAAAGAATAGACACCCTCTCTTATATTATTGTATGTGTAATGTACCAGATATAAAAAGTATGCAGAACAAAATAAAATGCTAGAAATGAAAGAATAACAGTAATATAACCAGCATAATATCCACAATAACACATAAATGATATGAGAACAACAACAGAAATAACACTTTGATTCAGAAAGCAATGTTCATAGGCCTCTTCGAGGGGGAAACCTCTAGTTGAGTAGTTCTCTATTATAATAATATCCAAGCTAGGGTTCTCATACCCTCGACTCCTATTTATACTAAAAAGAAGCATCTAGAGGAAGATCCTTCTAGAAGAGAAAGCTTCTATTAGGTCTTCTTACATCCGCATTATTCTATTTTATTGAAAGGACTTATTAATATTGATCTTTATTACATTCGAATATATTTCTCTACCTATGTGCGGGTTAGGACCCTAACATGTTCGTCCCCTTAAAAACAACCTTGTCCTCAAGGCTTGAGATGTGGAAACTGCTGTAGAATGGTAGGTGGTTCCCAAGTGGCATCGGCTAGAGTTGTAAATTTCCATTGGACGAGCACTTTCTTGATGGTTCTCTGACGCAAGTGACGCTCATGCTTGTCCAAAACTGCTTCTGGTTGTAGCCAAATGGATTGTTCTTCAGCCAACTTGGGAAGGTTGATTTGAATTTGGCACTGAGTCCCAATTACCTTCTTTAAGCATGAAACATGAAAAATAGGATGTAGCTTTGAATGACTGGGCAAAGCTAACTAATAGGTGACTTGTCCCACATGCTTGAGAATGGTATAAGGACCATAAAATTTGGGTCCTAGCTTCTGAAAATGCTCGACCTTGAGGGAAGTTTGCTTGTATGGTTGCAGTCGTAGAAACACTTGATCCCCTTCTGAAAATTGATGTTCAGAGCGACCTTGATCTTCCTGTTGCTTCATGCGATTCTATGCCATGACCAAGTTCTCTTTGAGGGTATGGAGAATATCCTCTTGAACTGTAAGTGTTTGGTCAACCACCTAGACCTTCGATGTACCTGGTAAGTATGAGAGAACTGAAGGTGGCTTATGTCCATATATCACTTCAAAAGGAGTCATGAGTGTAGTTGTATGGTAAGAAGTGTTGTACCACCATTCAGCAAGGGGTAACCATTGAACCCACTGATTTTTATTTTCAGAGGCAAAATACCTCAGATATGTTTCCAGACATTTGTTGACAACTTTCATTTGACCATCAGTCTAGGGATGATAAGTTGTGCTGAGATGCAATTGGGTGTCTTGAAGCTTGAATAGGTCTTGCCAAAGATTTCTTGTGAAAGTTGGGTCATGATCAGAAACAATAGAGTGTGGCATGCCATGAAGCTTGAAGACCTGGTCCATGAAAATTTGAGCCACCGTGGATGCAGTAAATGGGTGTTGAAGAGCATAGAAATGAGAATACTTGGAAAGGAGATCCACAACCACCATTATGATTGATTTATTTCTTGATTTGGGTAAGCCGGTAATAAAGTCCATAGAGATATCCTTCCAAATAGCAGGTGGGATTGGAAGCGGTTGTAGTGAACCTAGAGATTTGACTGTTTCTCCCTTGTTACATTGACACACATCACATTCAACGAAAAAATTATGGATGCCCTATTTCATACCATCCCAGAAAAAAGAACGTTTGACCGTGTCATAGGTTTTGGTGAACCCGGAGTGCCCTGCTGTGGGTGTAGCATGAAGCTCAAAAAGTACCATGGATTTAAGCTTTGATTGTTTACTTAAATACAAATGGCCTTTGTATCGAAGCTCATCCTGGAGCCAAGAGTACCCTGGGGAGCTGGAGCATTGGTCTAATATTGTTGGATCAGATGCGAACTTTTGGGATCTTGTAGCCATTCCTGGTGAACAGCTTGGAGCCAATCTGGTACAATGAAGGAAAGAGAAAAAAGGGATCCTTCATCTTCATATTTTCTGTACAATGCATCCGCCACCACATTGTCTTTTACTTTCTTATAAATGATCTCATAATCATATCCAAAGAGTTTAGTCACCCATTTTTGTTTCTTCAGGGAGGAAATGCGTTTTTCTAGAAAGTACTTGAGGCTTTGATGGTCTGGCTTAATTTGGAAATGTTGACCCAAGAGATAAGGGCACCACAAATCAATGACATGCAGAATAGCCAACATTTCCTTTTCATAGATGGGTTTGCCCAGATTTCTTTTAGATAGTTGCTTTCTAGTGAAGGCCAAAGGTCTACCCTCTTGCATAAGGACAACGCCGATTCCTTTCCCTGAGGCATCACATTCCAACACAAAGGTCTTTGTGAAATCAGGAAGGGCCAGAAATGGAGTGGTGCACATGGCCATCTTCAAGGTTTGGAAAGCTTGAGAAACGGTTGGAGTCCAAGTGAAAGAGTTCTTTTTGAGGAGAGCAGTTAGAGGTGATACAATCTTGCCATAATTCTTAACAAACTTGCGATAATACCCTGTTAAGCCCAAAAATCCACGCAATCTTTTTAGACTCTTTGGGTGCGGCCAGTCTTGCATAGCTTCAATATTTTTTGGATCCACCCTGATGCCATCCTTGCCAACCAGATGACCCAAGTATTCTACTTCTAAGGCACCAAAGGCACATTTATACTGTTTCAAGAAAAGTTGGTGCTGGGAGAGTAGATGGATAACTCGATCCACATGGGTAAGATGGTATGTCCGGGTTTTGCTATAGATGAGGATATCATCAAAGAAAACTAAGATAAAATGACGAAGAAAAGGATGGAAGACATGGTTCATGAGGCTTTGGAAGGTGGAGGGGGCATTACACAAGCCTAATGGCATGACCAAAAACTCATAGTGGCCCTCATGAGTGTGAAAGGCCATCTTGGGAATGTATGGCTCTTTCATACGTATTTGGTGATAGCCCGAGCGAAGATCACGTTTAGTAAAGAATTGGGCACCACTCAATTCATCCAGGAGGTTATCAATGACAAGGATGGGAAATTTGTCTTTAATGGTCAATTTGTTGAGAGCACAGAAGTCAGGACACATTCTCCAAGAACCTTCTTTCTTCAGGACCATGATGACCAGAGAAGAGTAAGGGATCATGCTAGGATGGATAATGCCTATAGTAAGGAGTTCTTGGACCATTTTCTCAATTTCATTTTTTTGTGCAAAGGGGTGGCGATATAGACGGATATTGGGGGGAAGGCTTCTAGGTACAAGGGGAATGGAGTGATCATGAACACCGTGGGAGGGAGGGAGTCCTTGGGGAGTGGAAAATACAACTTGATGTTTAGAAAGGAGGGCTTGGAGGTCTTGTGGCACAGGAGGTGTCTCGGTTGCTTGTATGGTGTGAAGTTGGGAAATGACACCAGAATGACCTTTTTTGAGAAGCTTTTCCATGCGATGGGAACTAATGACCTCAGGTGAACCAACAATGATGCCTTGGAATTTATATTGGTGGCCTTCCTGGTTGAATTGCATGGTTAAGTCCTTAAAATCCATCAAAATGGGGCCCAAAGTCCTTATCCAGTCTGCACCCAACACAATGTTGCAACCACCCATGTCGATAGAAAACATATGGGATTTTAGGTGGTAATCACCGATTTGGAGACACACATTTTCACAGCGCCCACCACATTCCATAGAACCACCATTGGCAATCATGATTTGGAAATTGTTGACGGCATGGATGTAGCAATGGGTTTCTTGGGAAATGCGGCGATGAATAAAACTATGGGTGCTTCCACTATCAACCAGAATGTTGACCTTCTGATGCTTGATGTAACCGATTAACTTGAGGGTTTGGGGGGTGGAAAAGCCAGTGAGAGCATTGAGGGAAATGATTGGTTCCACTTCGGGAGGGTCGGAGGGAGGGGTTATGTCAGTGATTTCTGGTGAATCAGGCACAAGGGGAGTTTCAACATTCTCTTCCGAAATATCCTCAGAGATGGACATAAAAAGATTTTGTTCCTTACATTTGTGGCCCGGGAAATATTTGTCATCACAATTATAACAAAGGCCTTTGAGTTGCCTTTCATCCATTTCAACTCTGGTCAATTTTTGGATCTTAAATGGGACTGAGGGAGTAGTGGGGTTTACGGGTTTAGGGTGAGGGATAAAGGAAGGTTTACGGTTTTGAGAGGAAACAACTTGTTGTGCTTCTTTATATTTTTTGGTAGACTCCACCCAACTCGCAGGTCGATCCATGAGGACATGGGAGGCCACTGATAAAACACTCTCGAAAGATAGTATCAGTCATGCCCTCTGTTCGAAAGGCCAGGTGCTCAAATGCAGCTATGAAGTCTTCTATTGTTCCAGATTGTTTCAATTTTGTCAAACGACCCAAATGGTTGGTGTTAGTGTCAAAGCATTCATAAATCTCAGTCACAAATTAGGTCCAAGCAATATACCCTTGACGGGAATTTTTTCTCCATTGCCACCATTGCCAACATTCTTGATCTAGATGGAGAACACCATACCGGAGTTTGGTCAAGTCATTTGTAATGTTGTATAAAGAGAAATAATGTTCCATTTGGGTGACCCAACCAGTGGGGTCTAAACCATCAAATTTTGTCACATCCACCCACGGAAGGCGTAGGTCGTGTTCAAATTGATGGTGCTGAAAGGTATGGGAATGGGAGGAATGTTCACCTTCAGTCTTGGGAGTTGTGTCATGAAAGGGGTCATTGGTAGGGATCTTCAATTTAGTGCAGAGTGATGCAAAGACAGATTCAAGATAGGTGGTCAGTTCTTGTTTGACTTCCTCCATTAAGGACTGCATGGATGTATTTATGGTTGTATTGATGGATGTATCCATGGAGGCAACAATAGTACTGAGTTGTTTCACTTCTTTTTGGGTCTCGAGATAACTAGATTGCAAGGTGTTGAAGAGAGACTCCAGGCCTTGGCTAAGGGTATGGGCCATGAGGATGGGTGAAATGAAAAGGGGTGGGCAGGGTCAAAATTGTTTTGCTAAAAATGATATGGATGAATGTGATAAGGGAGAAGAGATGAATATAATGGAATAGGTCTCAAATAATGGTGAAAAAATTTCCAGACTTTTTTTTTTTTTTTTACACCTGCGGAGTTATACTCCGGTCTGAAGAATATTGTAGCGATGAAATCCCCAAATTCTTAACCAGAAAGAAATGTGTGTTTACTTGGCAACCCAAACACATTTGCGCGACAATAGATTTGGTTGGTTTTAATTTGTTTACGTTTCTGTCCCCCAAGTGTTAGGTATTCGAGGGTTCTACAGACAAGGGTTTGCCCTGTGCTATAGCTCTCTGATATACGTGTGGGGTCCAACATTAGTACTTGGCCCAATATCTCAGGGCACTAACTAAGGAGGATAGACCATACCCTTAGCCATACTACCCGACTACCCAGGTACTAGAGAGTATCTTCCCGAGTGTTTTTCTCGGTGGCACTATAGCAGTCTGGTGGCCGATAGGTTTATCTAAAGAGGGCTTCAGGAAATCTAAGTTGATCTGTACACAGGTGTTGTCTAATGCGCTACCACTCGAAGGGGTACCAACAGGGGTTACAAGGGTGGCCAAGAGATGTGCGCTTAAGAACCACTTGTATTTCCTGCGTGTATGAATCCCTCAACCACAGGTTTATGCGCATAATGAAAGATCTCTGTGGCTTAAATACGTTGGAATGCATCTCTACCCTGGAAAAAAAATTCCCACAATTTATGCCAAGGAAAGTGCTCTGATACCACTTGTAATGTATGAAATATAAAAAGTATGCAGAACAGAATAAAATGCTAGAAATGGCAGAATAACAGTAATATAACCAACATAATCTCCACAATAACACAGAAATGATATAAGAACAACAACAGAAATAACACTTTGATTCAGAAAGAAATG
>JZKD02S1706051.1:421228-438917 GCA_000966675.3 Picea glauca
CCCCCCCAACTAAATGGATTAGCTCCAGGTGTAACCGGTTAGTAAATAGGAAATCTTTCTTTCATATCTTCATTATTGTAACATGTAGGATTAATCACGTACTTCAAATCTTACTGCACATAATGACCTGTTGGAGTAACCGCACAATCCAACTGTCATCGGAATGGCGTATAATAGCTTGCATGATGAAGGATTGTGAGAGAAATGATGGCTTGTGTAGAGTCGTAGTCCTTACTGTAGTGATCCACCTGGATGCTGACGAATGAGAAGTTACGTCATAATGAAGCAACATGTTCAGATAGAAATCATCAGGATTGTCTAATCAGTGGTGTTGTTGCATGAAAGATTGGAGAGAGGGATCCGCAACATCGGCAAAAAGAATGAGTGAAGTGGCAAGAAAGAACAATAGTAATTAATGTATCAACAAATTTTTTTCAAAGATGTCAGAGGTAGGTGTAACAACGTTGATATCGACCAATTTATCATGAAAAGGTGTAACAACATGGAAATTAGCCAATTTATCGGGAAAATGTGTAACAACATGGAAATCGGCCAATTTATTGAAAAAAGGTGAAACAGCATGGAAATCGGCCAAATTATCGGGAAAAGGTGTAACAGCATGGAAATCAGCCAATTTATCAAAAAAAGGTGTAACAACATGGAAATCAGCCAAATTATCAGGAAAAGGTGTAACAGCATGGAAAGTGGACAAATGCTATCTTACTTTGGTTGAAGGGAATTTTCCAACTTTCATGAACCCATCATTTCCTTATATTCATCAATCTACCTGCACACACAGAATTTCCTAATACCTTCCAAGGCTTTGTTATCATAGTAAAGAAAAATAGAAAATTTTCAACTAAAAACGAAACAGAGACATGCGAATTTTGCTAAGATTATTTATGTACAAGGTATGAGAAAAAGAAGTCTTAGAGTTCAGAAGGGGAAGGAGAAAGCTCCTTTCTATTTAAGATTTGATAATCTGTATCAGCCGTACAATTAGATTTGAAATCTGTCTTGTTCAGTGGACGTTTATACAGTCACAAGCGGTGACCATTTGCATGTAAGTGTGAATTGGATCCATCAATAGTAATCAATCAAACTATTCCATTGGGAAAGACGATGTCTACCTCATAAGGCCCTAGCCATTGTGTACACAACTTACCTTGAAATTCCTTAAAGCATGAATCATACAACAGATCCCAATCTCCTTTCTAGAATAATTTCTTCTTAATGATTCTGTCATGCCATTTTGTTCGTTGTTGTTGAATCACTGTGGTTTGATGGATGGCCTCCAAAAACTTTTCATCAAGCTCATTGAGCTGCTATAGTCTGGCTTCCTATGCCATAGTCAAGTCAAGGTTGACTTCTGATGCAATTATTAAGGTTTTGATTTCGAATTCAATGGGAAAAACAATGCTTTTTCCATATACCAGTTCGTAAGGAGAAAAACCAGTCATACTCCTCCAAGTAGTTCGGTAAGCCCATAGGGCTTCATGCAGTCTGTCAGACCAGTCCTTATGATTTTCTCTGACTGTTTTAGTAAGAATGGATTCTATAACTTTGTTGGTGCTTTCCACTTGGCCATTGCCTTGTGGATGGTATGGAGAAGTCATTCTATGTAAGACATGATATTTACTGAGTAGAGCTTCAAATTTATGTGATGTGAAAGGGGGTCCTCCATCAGTGACTAGTTCTATGGGAACACCAAACCTAACATATATATTTTCAAAAAAGAATGCTAAAACAACCTCTTCTGATGCTCTGATAAGTGCTTTGGCCTCCACCCACTTGGTCATGTAATCTGTACATACCAATATATAGATTTCTGATTGGAAGGTGGGTGAATGGGTCCAAAAAAATCCATGGCCCATCTTTCAAAAGGCTCTAACACCACCTGAGGTTGGAGCGGCATTTCATCCCTATGAGTTGTCTGACCCATGCATTGGCAACTATCACAGATTGGACATAATTCTTGGCATCTTGAAATATGATGGGCCAATAATAGCCCATCCTTAAAATTTTATGCCCGGTCCTTTTTGCAGCAAAATGACCCCCACAAGAGCCATCGTGGAAATCTTTTAGCAGATCATAAACCTCATTATCCCTCACACATCTCCTGGTTTCTTGGTCCAGGCCTGTGTAGAAGAGGTATCCTCCTATCCAAATGTACCTGGCACTCTTTTGAATAATTTTCCTTCTTTTCCTGGGAGATAGATGGGGAGGTACTTTCCCTGCAACCAATAATTAGCAATGTTTGCATACCAGGGTGAGTGATAAGATACTGCAAAAAAATGTTCATCAAAAAAGGAATCATTGATGGGTGAATTATCATCATTTATATGTAATCTCAAGAGAAAATCAGCAACCACATTTTCTTTTCCTGGTCTATCTACTATAGTGATGTCAAATTCTTGCAGTAGTAACAACCATCTTGTCACTCGGGCATTAGTAATAGGTTTATTAATTAGATATTTTATGGTTGTATGATCAATATGAATAAAATTTGGGTAACCAGTTACATAATGCCTGAATTTATTGATTGCATATACTACTGCCAAGAATTCTCTTTCAGTAACTATGTAATTCAACTCAGCAGGAGCCATGTTCTTGCTGATATAGTAGATATAATAGGCTTCTTTTTCCTCATGTTTCCCTAGTATTGCACCAATTGTAGTGTCTGAGGCATATGAAGAAATGTGAAAAGGTAGGGCCTAATTGGGTCCTCTCAAAATGGGGGCTGTGGACAATTTTTGTTTCAGATTTGCAAAGGACAATTCAAAATCTTTAGTATAGTGAAAGTTAACATCTTTCGTTAGTAAAAAGAACAATGGAGAGGCAAGTTTAGAAATTTTTATAACGAATCTTCTGTAATACCCGGCATGGCCTAAAAAAATTCTTACCTCTTTCTGAGTTTATGGAGTTGGAATGTCTAAAATTACTTGAATTTTGGCTGGATCTACCTAAATCCCTGCATCAGAGATGAAGTGTCCCAGCACTACCCCTTCGCGCATCATCATATGGAACTTTTATGTACTTAAATAAATATGTGACTGTTTACATCATTTAAGTACTCTTTCCAAATTAGACAAAGCGTCTTCAAAATTAGTCCCATAAGGTGTAAAGTCATCTCTAAATGTTTCCATACAGTCATTCACCATATCGGAGAAAATACCAATTACATCTCTCTGGAAAGTGGCTGGTGCATTACACAAGCCAAATGGGAGAACCTTGTAGGCAAATGTACCCCAAGGGCTAGTAAAGGTGGTCTTATCTTGGTCTTGTGGAGAAATTTGTATCTAGTTATAGCCGTTGAGGCCATCTAGGAAAGAAAAATATTTTTTTCCAGCTAAGTTGTCTAAAACCTGATCAATAAATGGCAGAGGGAAATGATCCTTCTACGTTGATTTATTTAGGGCTTGATAGTCCACACATACTCTCCACTTACCATTATTTTTAGGCACAATATCTAATGGTGATACCCACTCATTTTCTGATATAGGATAGATGAATCCGATGTTGAGAAGTTCCTGAAGTTCTTCTTTAACAATTTCCTTAAGGTTTGGGTTCATCCTCCTTTGCGGTTGGCAAATGGGTCAACATTATTATTTGATGTATATATGATGGGTGCATAGCTCAGAGGGGATGCCTTTCATATCCATGTAATCCTATGAAAATTCTTCCTTATGAACAATCAGTGAATTCATCAGTCGGCGAGTTCCAACACTAGAGAGATCGAGATTGATGTTCAAGGTTTTTCCAGGTTCGATTTCCACAGTGATGCTCTTAGAACTGATTTTAGGAAATAGTTCAGTTGTTACTATTTCATCATCTACTTCTACAGTGTTTTCTATTACAGCGACTGTTGTTACAGCTGAATCATTTTGATGGTCAGTAGTTTATGATAATAGTTCCAAGTTCGTTTCTTCCTAGGCCATAGGGTCAAAGACTCTGATCAATTGGTGGTGTGTGTGTTGTGTAACAACAGAGGGGTCACAAATAAAACATTTGATTAACTCATCTTCTGTCTCGTCCTTGAAACTTAGGGCATTTCTTATAGTTAGCACAAGCAAAGCACTTTCAGCCTCAGTATCCATCCATAAAGAATTTTCAGGTTCTTTACTAGGTGTAGCATGAGGATATAAGGTAAGTTTTTTTGTGTCGTAACCATCAGAGATGGTCATAGAACCAGATCGACAACCTATGAAGGTGTCAACTATGGCTAACCATGGTCATCCTAGAATCAGAGGATGACCTCCTAGACTGGATTTGGGCTGCAACACAACAAAATCAGTAGGATACTCCCATGAATCTATTGAAATAACTAAGTCATCAATTACTCCTTCTGGCTTGATGGTAGAGCGATTAGCTAATTCTAAAATAGGAGTAGGTCGGATTTTTTTTCTGAGTTGCATCAATTGCGTAGTTTCTATTGGCATGATGTTAATTGATGCCCCTAAATCAACTAGTACATGTGGAATAGATGTCTTTTCAATCTTAACTGTGACAGTAGAGTTTCCTAGGTCACCATATTTAATAGGTGGAGTTTTTCCTAGCATTAGCTCAGACAAACCCCCCACCACATGCACTATGAGGGGATCTTTAGGTTTTCATCCAGGTTTTTTGATACAAATATCCCTCACAGTTTTGGCATAAATAGGAACATCCCTTATTTCTTGTAGTAGTGGAATATTAACATGCAAATTTTGCAATTCTCCAAAGAGATTAAAAGATGGTAATTCCATAGTCTTGACAATTTTCAGTCTTTCAGGGAATGGTGGGTCTGTTGATTCTAGAATAGGTTGGTCAATTCCTTCTATATCAACAGATGGTCTCTCCCCTGATTCCTTATCTGATTCTGAATATGGAGTGTCTTCAACTATTGTCTCAACTATTATCCCAAATCTTAAGTGCATTTCATCACAGGGCATAGGAGTAATAGATAAGGCTGGCATATTAAGTATGTCTATGTTCTGAACGACCTTATTATTTGGGTTTTTGTTAGGTTGCACAGGCATTTGAGGTTGTAAAGGAGGATTTTTTGGTGATTTATTGGGAGGCAATTACACTTGTTGTTGCTGGTACGGGGGTTGGAACTGTTGTTGAAAGAAGTTTGGTTGGTGTTGGCTTGGATAACTGAGTTGTTGTTGAGGACCTCTCCCATATGGGTTCCATTGCCCATAGTGATTTGGTTGTTGGGGCATAGGTAACCATGCATTGGGATCCTGATAAGAGGGGGCATTCGTCTAGCCATACGGTAGCTGATTGTTCCAATAATTAAATGTTAGAGGAGGAAATTAAGAATTCATACCTTCACCCCTTGGCTGCCATTGTCTCCTTTGTGTTATTTTATAGACAACCTCTTCTTCCTTGTTAGTTTCCTTCATTGATGATTTTAAACCTGGTAGAGAAGGGCATTGGTCAGTGGGATGGTCTAATTCACAAATAAGGCATACCTGGACACTGTTCAGTGGGCACTCCCTTGGTGGATGTTTCTTCCTGCATTTTGGACAGAAAATGCATAATACTTGCTCTGGTTCTACTTGTTTCTATTTGACCTGCAAAGTATCCATTTGTGAGGCAAAAGAGTTAATCATCTGTGTTTTGAAATTTTCTAACAGATTACCTATTTATGCTCTTGTTACCCCTCCATTTGCGGATTTTTGTACCCTTGAGAAGATAGTATCCTTGGTAGCTGACTTATTCTTTGTGGATCCTTGAGAACATCTTTTGCAAAGGTCTACAATGTCCTCATAGGATTCCTTAGATATATCTCATTTACCAAGCATATTCAACATATCTAAGCAATCTTCTCTAACTCCTTTTAGCAAAATGGTTTTCAGAATGTCCTTACTCACATATGGATGGCCAGACCATTGTAGATTGTATTGGAGTCACTCCACAAAGTCTTCAAGGGTCTCGTCCCCCTTTTGTGACATTTTGAACAACTCCTCTCTGCATTCCCTTGTTCGATAGTAGTCTTGGTATTTGTGCAGGAAAATCTGCCTCATTTGTAGCCATGTCGAAATGTTTTCTCCTCCAAGACTCATGAACCTTCTTAACGCATTTCCTTTTAATGTGGCTGGAAACAGTTTAAAATTCTGCACAGTGGTAGTGTAGTCATAGCTTCTACACAAAATGTCAAATTCAAACAAAAACTCATCCGGATCTTCAGTAGATAATCCATGAAAATTTGGGAGAGCCGAGAGAGGTATGTTTTTCATAGGAGCCATCCCTCATGTGGGAACATCCGAAATAGGAAAAACCAGGGTAGAGATAGTGTTTTCATTATTTACCTGGTCCTCATTGTCCTGTGGATTCTCTTGGTAAATCTCTTCTTCATTGTCCCCTTGATTCTCCATGTGTACTCTCTGGTTCCACTCAATATGAACAGCGTCCCACTCTTCCTTGGTGACTATCCGACCATTGATATGATAAATAGATTCTTCTGGGTTTCATCGGTTCCAAGTTATACTTCCTTGATATTCAATGTTCTCTAGTGTTGCTTGTTGATTTGTTGCTGACAAATTGTCAGCTTCAACTTCAGCTTCAGTTTCAACCCTTGATGAGAGCGATGTTTCGAGAGGAGGTGTTTCAGGTGACTGCGGATCATGTCCTCTTGGAGGATTAGCGGGGTGAGAAATGGATCCTGAGGAATCTGCTCTTTCTATAATCTCATAAAAAATGGTCTGCCTTCCTAGTATGTTAAGATTTCTTCCTCCACGTCCACTAGTGCCTGTAATGTTAATATTTTGGGGGGTTCGGTCTCGCGTTTGGTGATTCATGCAGACTATGCATTCCTAAAAAAAAGTAGTGTGCTTTCCAAAAATCTACAATTATCATCCCCGACAACAGCGCCAAAATGTTGGGCACTTTTAATTTTCTAATTGAATAGAGAATCAAAGTGTTCAATATAAATTGTCAACCCAAGGAAGTCTATTATTTCAAGATAATTATGCACAGTCTATGCTAGATTATGGAAGCATCTCTAATCCAATTTGTAGTAGGGAAGTTCTTTTTATTAAAACAAACAAACATTATTGCTAACAAAATTGTACTGATACAGCTGGAGTGCTATAGGTCTAAAATCATAATTGCAATCTAAACTGATGAATAAACAAAAACCATGAATTGCCTACCCTAATCTAGCTTTCTAATCTACTTTTACAAGAGGAGATTCTACACTATTGCAGAAGGGAAATCTACTTATTGCAAGAAGTTGATTCACACCTTTAATTCTTCAAACAAGATTAAACCTAATGCAGAAAAGGAAAAGTAACACTCCATCCATGTTCAACAACTGACTTCTAATTCTCATGAGACAAGTTTTATGTGCATTTATCAGAAAGGGACTAAATTGTAACAACAGTTGCATTCATAAACATCTAATAGTTAAATCAATTGTAATGAAAACAACTAATCTAGAATTCAAAAATAGAGGGGAATCGGTGAAGAAGGTGGGCCCCTTCCTTCTCACTGAGTCCACTCAAAAAGATAAATCACAGTCTGTTAAAGAAAATCAATCCAGTTCTTCATTCAATTGTCAAAAAGATGTCTGTGTATAGTAATCGTTACTTTATTCCGTTCAGAGGAAAAGTCTAACCAACATTACATTACAAAAGCTCTGTTATTTAAATCCAGATTCAATCAGTGTTCAGAAACAGAGAAGTCCTGAGAATCCTTGATTCTCAGGTTTTTCGTTAGATATCATTAGTGCGAAATCTTGAATTCTCCTTCATCAACATCGTGAGCCAGCATTCCAATCAATAGGTGTTGCAGTAGTTGTGTCACAATAGAACTGGTGGCATCTATTGTAACATCTTCCCAGATCAACAGGCTTATGTCGTAGCAGGTGTGTAACAACTTCCAGGATTAGCACATAGTTGTAACAGAGGAGTCATGTAATAGCTTCCAGGCTTTGCGCATAGCTGTGACAACAACGACCCAATTCTCGAAGTGGGATGTTCTATCATTTTGATCGCTAGTTGAATTATTTCATGGGTAAAATATGTGATCGTTATCAATCAAACATGCTAAGTAAATGAAAACATAAAAGCAAGATGAATAGTTCATACCTTGGGAAGAAGGGTCTTGGTGCGCATTATAATAGTCTTTTAACTTGGAAATGAGAAGGTTGAAAGATCAAAAGGTGTGCTGAAAAAGGGACATTTCAAGGTCCTAACATAATCTTATTTGTATATCTTCCTATCCCCTTTGATTATTTTTGCATATATTTTTGGATAGGTTTCTTGCTCTATTGTTTTGGAGATTGATCCATTTTCTGTCTGATTGTATCCAAGTCTGGTCTTGTCAAAATGGGATTTTTGATTGTTGATAATGTCATCCAAAACTTTTGAGCTATTCTGCATATTTTTCTTTTGACTATCCTTTCTTAATGTGACAATGTCTGCTTCCAAGTTTCCGATGATCCTGTCCTTTTCTTCTATCTATTCTTTGAGTGCTTCTTCAATTCTTTTATCTTCTTCTATTTGAACTTTCAATTTTGTGATCATTTGTTCTAGTTCTTGAGTGTCTTCTTTCTTGTCTAGTTCCGCTTGTAGTTTCTTGTTTTTCTTCTTTTCTCTTCTGATAACTTCTATGGAACACATTAATTCTTCTCAAAAGTCAACTTTTGCCTCTTCAATTTCTTCTCTGACTTCTTCTTTGACTTCTTCATATTCTTCTTCAGATTCTTCTTTGTCAGATTCTTTTACTGCCATGAATAGAACTCTTCATGTCTCACTGTCACTGATTTCATCTTCATCTGATGATGAGATGTCTTCTTTGGTGCATAATCTTTTCTTGAAAACTTTCTTTGTAGTTATTTTTCCTTTATATGTGTGTTTCCCTTTTGAGTAACCTTCATCATTTCTCTTTTTCTTATGAGGACATTAGTTAGCAAAATGACCAATACCATCACAATTAAAAAAAATTAAAGGAAGCTTACCTCTATACCTACCGTGGGTTCCCTTGTTTAGTCTTTTGATGAAGTTGGCCACTTCTTCATCATCTTCTGAAATGTCATTGTTGTTTTTATATTCCTCTTGTTGCTTTTCCTTTTTCTTTGATCTTTCGGATGCTTTGAAGGATGCTTCTTTTACCTCTGAATTTTCCTGTTCATTTCTCATTTCATATGTTGTGAAGATTCCATGCAGTTCATCCATGCTTATTGAGTTTAGATCCGATATTTCTTCTAGTGTTGATATCTTAGGGTTAAACCTCATAGGAAGAGATCTTAGTACAACAATTACAGATTCTCTGATTTCTTCTCCCAATCCTATGATTGCATTCATTGTTTCATCTTGTAAGAAGTAGACTGCAATATTCTCATCCTCCTTCATTTTTAGTTGTCCGAACTGACCCCTGTAAGTTTGAAGCTTTGCTTCTTTGACTTTTGTATCTCCTTCATAAATATTTCAAATCTTGTCCCAAATCTCTTTAGCGGATTTACAATGTGCAACTTTGGTGAATACCGTATCACTGAGACCATTCAAAAGTGAATTTGTGGCTTTGGAATTATTCTCACCGAGTTTCACTTCTTTGTCATTTGTTGGTGGAACTGTTGGTGTTGTGTATCCATCTACAATTGATTACCAAACTTGAAATCCCTGTGCCTGTATATATGTCTTCACCCTTATGCTCCAAAAAGCATACTTATATCCATCAAACTATGGTATTCCATTTTTATACAAGTTGGTACTCTCCATGATCTACATTTCAGTGGTTAAACTAATTTATCAAGGAACCAGCTTTGATACCAATTGTTGGATTACTAAGAGGGGGGGGGGTGAATCAGTAATAGTGCAATTATAATCCTTTTTCTCCAAATCAATCTAGGTGTTATATCAGTGTAGTATTATTATAGAATAATGAGCAATAAGAAATGAACAATCACACACATACACAGTACACCAGTGTTTTACATGGAAACCCAAATCGGGAGAAAACCACAAAATGCTTTTTCTTATATGTATTGAATAATTACACTCATTGGAAGCTCCAACTCCCCAATTCTTTGGCTACAACTAGAAGGAGCCTACAACCCCCTATGTTCTTTGGCTATAAATAGAAGGTGGCTACAACCACCTTTCCTTTCCCCATCCAACCACCCTGAAGTATAAGTAGAATGATGGAATTATTGTCAACCTGTCACTGTGAGATATACTATTGTACAATTGTATCAACATGTACCACTGACCTATATCCAATCTATAAAATTGTGTTGTAATCAATTTGTACCTGAACTAAACATGTATCCACAAAAATAAAACAGATGTGTGACCTGTAGTTCTGCAGCCTACGTATGTACGTGCCCTATATTTTAAGCAACCCGCGTATGTACGCTACCAAACTGTTATGAAACCTGTGTATGCCTTCTAAAAACTAGGGTTTCCTTTCCTTGAAAACTTCTGACCTTTGTAACTTCTTTCACATAGATGTGTAACCTGTCACTGTATCCATATTGTAACTATACCCTGTGCATGCATCCTCATTCACTCAAGACAAGTATGTCTCTCTCTAGTCATGTACCATATAAGTGTATGTAATCATGAACGAGTATAATATCCCTCACATGATCTTAGTCATCAAACCCTTTATGATATTTATCCTCTCAATACATCAACTACTACACAAATACAAGCTCTCAACCATGTACCATAAAAAACCTTAGCCATATGCCAAGAAATACAAGATGTGCCTCACAAGAAGTATCAATGATGAATATACCAGCACTGTAATTTTGTAGATATGACTTATGTAGAAGATCACATGTAGCCACTAGTCTCTCTAGGGAGAATCCTCAAATCTCCATTTCCATTCCTCATGCATACATCAAAATCCAACTATTCATAGAAATAAGACACAACTTTTGAACCAATGGATGGATCTGATGTATCTGAGCAGTTTAGACCTTCTTGGGAGCTTGATCTCAGAATCTAGAACTTCTGCATCTTCATCTTCTCAACTTTCCATGACTTTATCAACATGTACGCTCCCTATACGTAGACAAATCACGTACTATATGCACCCTATACACATACAACTCGTGTATACGTACCATATACACAGACAACTTGTGTATGCACAAGAAAATAGGGTTTTCTGTAAATATAATAATTTTTATGTCAACCCTTCATGCTACCTCAGACGTGTGCCACTTTAGATGTATCCACAAGTATTTACAAGAAGCTTTACACAAGAAAATAGATATACAATATGTACAAGTGTGTCTTTAATGAGTGAGCTTTGCCTCTTATTTATATCTTCATGTAGACTTACAATTTCCTTTTTTTAGGGCTTCTCCATTTAAAATAATTTCTTTTGCAAGACACTTTGACTCTTGGGGGCTTCTATAAGACTCATGAGGGTTCTCCAACTTCATATGATCATAACTCTCTAACCGTGAGGAGTTATGTGATGTTCCACATACCACTGGAAATGGCATGACAAGCATTATCCATCTAGGATAGTTTCATTGAAAAATTCACTGACCTTCACCTCATTATTCCATAATTAAGCATGGGTTCTCTAACCATACTTCTAGGATAACTTAATCCACAAAGCGTCTTCCCATGAGGGATTTCACCATAAAGGGACCACTTTGGAGTCCATCCATCTGTACTTCTTATCAACCACAAAAAGACAATATTGAGTCATCTTTACATCAAATAAAATTAGGTCCATTACCTAAACCTTTATGCTTCCAGGATTTCTTCAAGGGTTGATATCAATGACAACCATCCTTAATCAACATAATGTTCTTTTAAGAAGTCATCACCGCACCTCTCGATACACTGGGATTGCGGTGATATTGAAGGGTCATCGCAATGTACCTTATATATTCAACGTGATGACTTGAGGTTGTCTACACATCTGTCAATGCAGCTGGACCACGACGATCCGAGGATTTTTGTAGCGTGATTAGTTTGGTTGGTAAGATGTCACACCCTTCCAAAGAAGTTACCTGTGACGATCTGGAAATCGACGCATACACAGATGGAACTATTGTTGCTCCTACAAATTTTTGACACCCTCGATGCCCTCTCCTCCAACCTTCTCTGATACCACTTGTTATAATTGCAAATGTGGAAAACGCAATCAGACAGATTATGAACAGAGAGTTTTATGTGGTTCAACCAAACATTGGGCTACATCCACCAAGCAGAGGTATCGGTTGTCTTATTATTCAAATCATGGAGATTACAATATCTCACTCACACTCCTCATCACACTCAACCTCTACATCCATACACATATTTATATTAGAATACATAGTTACAGAAGAACTGACTATTCAAATCCCTTCTCTAATTTTGTCTCATTAGTTACAACCAATCACTGATTTATAGGATCTAAAATCCTAAACTTGGAAATTTGTTGTCATCGTTTAACAATATCCACCTTGAAAACAATTAACCTGATACCTTTCTCCTTCTTTATTCATTACCTTTTCTTCAAGCCAATAGAAGCCAAGCAACATCGTAGCTTCTCTAACAGTACTGGTTTTGTGAACATGTATGTGCAGTTCTCTTTTGCATGAAATTTCTCAAGAGAGACTCCAAGTTCATCGATGACCTATCTTACAAAATGGTACTTGATTGGTATATGTTTTTTTTTACTGTGGTAGGTTGGATTCTTAGCCAAGTGAATAGCACTTTGAATATCACAAACTAACTTTACATTGTCCTACATCCTTCCAAGCTCACCAAACAAACCTTTCAACTAAAGTACCTCTTTGCAAGCATGTGAAGCAACTACATATCCTGCTTCTGTAGTGGATAATGAACAATGTTCTGTATCTTTGAAATCCAAATAATAGCTCCACCTACAAGAGTAAAGGCATATCCTAAATTTGACCTTCTCTTGTCCAAATCACCTGCAAAATTAGAATCAACATATCCACAAACGGATTCACAACCACTGTTAAAGGTGATACAGTAATCACTTGTACCCCTCAAATACCAAAGCACCCATTTCACTAATGCCCAGTGCTCTTTACCTGGATTTTCCATATACCTATTAACAACCCCAACTGCATATGAAATATCTGGCCTTGTACTAACCATCACCTAAATTATACTTCCTACTACATAGCATATGGTATTGGAGATATATATTCCTTTTCTTCTTTTCTACTAGGACATAAACTTGAAGAAAGCTTAAAGTGGGAAGAAAAAGGGACTTAAACTGGTTTCACATCGTTCATACCAAACCTAAAAAGTATCTTCTCAACATACTTCTGTTGTGACAACCTAATCTTACCATTCCTCTTGTCTCTGAATATTTCCATGCCCAAAATCTGCCTTGCTACTCCTAGATCTTTCATATCGAACGTCCTAGCCATATTAACCTTTAACCTGTCGATCGCAGTTATTCTTTTTCTTGCTAAAATAATATCGTCAACATACAATACTAAGATAATGAATATGCCATTATTCAATTTCTTAAAGTAGACACAATGATCATACTCACTCCTTGTATAATTCTGGCTCACCATGAAAGAGTCAAATTTATTGTACCATTCTCTAGGCGACTGCCTTAGACCATACAATGATTTCTTGAGCCTGCAATCAAATTTCTTGTTGCAATTATGAATGAACCCTTCAGTTTGTTCCATGTAAATTTCCTCATCCAAATATCCATGTAAGAAAGCAGTTTTAACATCTAGTTGCTCCAACTCCAAATCAAGTAATTCAACTAATGCTAACACAATTCGAATTGAAACATACTGAACAATTGGTGAAAAAATATCATGAAATTCAATACCTTCTTTCTCATAATATCCTTTCATAATCAGCCTTGCTTCGTACTTTTTCACTTTATCATCAACACCCTTCTTTAGCTTGTAGACCCACTTGCAATCTACAAGTTTTCTGTCTCTTGGAAGTTCTACCAATTCCCATGTGGTCTTACTCTCTAATGCCTTAATTTCATCATTCATTTCTTATTTCCATTTATCATTGTTATAACCCTTCACAACTTCCTAATAGCATGAAGGTTCATCATCATTAGTTCTTAAAGAAATTGACGAAACAAAATCATCATACCTTCTTGGAGGATTTCTGACCCACGTAGACCTCCTTAGGGAAGTTTGTGGTTCATCTGCATTTTGTTGATTGTTATCATCAACCATGTCTTCCTTTGCAAGAAACCCTTCATGAACATCTTCAAAAACTTTTTCATGTTCACTTTCATCTATATTTGAACTAGTTTCAAACTGAATCTTTTGATACTTAGGTACGTCTTCCTGTTTCATTTGAACATCTACATCTGATTTGATGAGAGATGATTCGTCAAATATTACATCTTTGTTAATGGTGATCTTGTGGGCAGTAGGATCCCATAACCTGTAACCCTTAATACCATCACCATATCCAACAAAGATAAGCCTTTTTTATTTTGGATCTAGTTTAGAACGCTGATGTTTCGAAATTAAAGCATAGGCTTCAAAACCAAAAACTTTAAGATTAGAATAATTACAAGGGTGATCGTTCCATACCTCTTTGGGAATCTTAGATTCTATTGTTGTTGATGGTGATCGATTCACGAGATAACAAGTTGTAGTTACTGTATCTTCCCACAGTTCCTGATGTAAGTTGGCATTACTAAGCATACTCGCTCTCTCTAGAAGAGTCATGTTCATGTGTTCAACAACTCCATTTTGTTGATGAGTATAGGCATTGGTTTTATGCCTATCAATCCCAAACTCCTTGCAATAGTTCTCAAATTCCATTGACGTAAATTCACCACCATTATCAGTTCTTAAACATTTAATGGATCTACCACTTCTCTTTTCCACTAAAGCTCTAAACTCCTTGAAAATAGTAAATACATTAGCATTTCCTTTCAACATATAGACCTAAACGTTTCTGCAGAAATCATCTATAAAAGTTACAAAATATGATGATCCTCCATATGGAATAGTAGGGGATGGTCCCCAAACATCAGAATGTATATGATCAAGGATTCCTCCATTGGTGTGTCTTCTGGTTTTAAATCTCTGCCTATTATGTTTTCCACAAAGCTTGCAAAAATCTAACTTTAAAGACTTTAGACTAGGAAGTAAATTGTGATCAGATAATACTTTCAAACCTTGTTCACTCATATGGCCCAACCGTTGATGCCATTGTTGAACATAATCACTCTTTCTCAGATATTGTTGTCGCATGATCTGAATCAGTTCTTCCTTCTAATAGAAACAGGTTACCAACCTTCTTCACTTTCATAACCAGTAGGATTCCTTTGTAGACTTTCATAACTCCACCTTGAAAAATACTCTTATATCCTCTAGTGTCTAAGACTCCCAAAAAAATTAGGTTCTTCCTAATATTAGGTACATGTCTCACATCAGTTAGTATTTTAACAGTTCCATCAAACATCTTAATTCAAATGCTACAAATTCCCACAAATTTACATGATATGTCATTTCCCATGTAAACAATTCCATCATCTATCATTACGTGATATGTTGATCATTACGTGAACCAGTACTAGTTGATAAAACTTCATCAGTCATACTTGAACCTCTTGCTAAACCTATTTTGGTTGCATTTGCTTCCTTCGTCTCTTTTGGAGGGTATTCTTTGGAGTCTTGTCGTCTCTTCCAAAAATCCTTCTTCAGGTGTCAAGATTTGCCACAAAACCAACACTTAAGCTTTCTCTTCTTTCCCTTCGACTTTGATCGAGAGAAGTCCCTCTGATCATTTTCTCTTTCTTTAGGTTTGCCTTTGACCATCATCGCCTCAGATGTAGAGGTTTCTAAATTGGATTTCTTCCTTGTTTCCTCAGACAACAGTGCTCTATTAATAACATCAAACTCAATACTTTATGTTGTGGTGAAACAAATAGAGGTAACAAAGTGATCCCATGATGCGGGAAAAGAACACAATAATGTAATTTTCTTATATTCATATTCAAATTTTACTCCCATGTCGGTCAACTGAACTAAGAGAGTATTAAAGGTATTTAAATGATCAACTATATTTGTACCTTCCTTCATGTGCAAATTGTACAATTTTCTTTTCAGGAAGATCTTGTTTGTCATTTTGTCATATACAAGCTTTCTAGCTTCATCCAAAAATCGGTTGTTGTCCTCTCTGCAATAATGTTGAACAAAACATCATCGGCCAAACACATGCATATGGCACTCAGTGATCTCGCATCGATCTCATCCCATTCTTCATTTGTTATGGTCGCGGGTTTTTTTTCTTTTCCCAAATGTGCCTTCACCACGCCTTGTTGCACGAGCAATTCGTGCATCTCAACCTTCCAGATCTCAAAATTGTTCTTACCATTGAACTTCTCGATTTCGAATTTAGCACTTTGAGTTTTCACCATTAGCAGAAGAAAAAATTCCTAAAACACCACTGCTTAAAATAACCAAGGCCCTTTAAAAAATAATGTGGAGGAATAATGGTTTAAGTTCCACAAGCTTTAATAAAAAATACTAAAAAGCCTTTTACCAACCTCACCTTTTCTTTAAAATAAAAAATAAAAACCACCTTTTTAGATCCTCCACCTTTTACATATTATATTTAATTCCAAATATAATAAACCTATTAAAACATCTTCCACTCTTATATATATATGTCATTCGCCTTCCTTTATATATATGCCATTCGCACCCTTTATATATATGCCATTTTCCTTCTTTTTAAAAAGAATATTTCATGCTTAATTAAAACACCATAACTTCATACATTAAACTTTTCAAAGAAAAACATAGGAATGTTGTTTTAAGGAGTCGTCGTCGCACCTCTTGATACACTGGGATTGCAGCGATATTGAAGGGTTGTCACACTGTACCTTATATCTTCACCGCAACGATTTGAGGTTGTCTACACACCTTTCAATGCAGCTAGACCGTGATGATCTGAGGATATTTGCAGCACACGAAGTTTGGTTGGTAAGACATTGCACCCTTCCAGAGAAGGGACCTACGACTATGTGGAAATCGGCGCATACACATATCGAACTGCTACTGCTCCTCCAAATTTTTGACACCCTCGATGCCCTCTAATCCAACCTACTTTGATACCACTTGTTATAATTGCAAATGTAGAAAGCACAATCACACAGATTATAAACACAGATATTTTACATGGTTCACCCAAATGTTGGGCTACGTCCACCAAGCAGAGGTATTGGTTTTCTTATTATTCAACTCATGGAGATTACAGTATCTCAATCACAATCTTCATCAAACTCATCCTCTATAGGCATACACATATTTTTTATTACGGTTGGTTGTCATTGATGTCAACCCTTGAAGAAAGTCCGGTAGCGAATTCCTGTAGCACAAAGATTTGGGTAATGGACCAAAGGTTTTTTCATGTATAATGGTATGTGTTTCAATATATATGAAGGTAATATTATTATATATATATATTGCATGCCAATCCACTTCTAGTGGTATGTGTAACGTCACATAAATCCTCACGGTTAGAGAGTTATGGCCATGTGAAGTTGGAGACCCCAGGTTTGGGTAATGGACCCAAGTTTGTTTGATGGATAACGGTTTGAGTTTTGATATTTTTTAGGTAATAATATTCTATATGGGTAGTAAATTTCATGCCATTTCTGGTGGTATGTGGAACGTCACATAACTCCTCACAATTTGAGAGTTATGGCCTTACGAAGTTGGAGGACCCTCATATGTCATCTAGAAGCCCCAAAAGGTCAAAGTAGT
>JZKD02S1706051.1:456025-468055 GCA_000966675.3 Picea glauca
TTGCGGACAACACTTGTCTCAAGGGGAGGGGCATGTTAAGCCCTAATATTGGCTCATTGCCACTTAATTGGGGCATATTAGATTAGTAATGTTATTTTATTTATGTCGGCTTTAGTCCATTAGTTGTAATTTAGATTAGTAATGTTATTTTATTTATGTCGGCTTCAGGCCATTAAACCTCCTAGTCCCCTATACATACCAAGGAGACATTTTCATTTTGAATCATCTGGTACTTGAACATTTAAGTGGGGTAAAAGGAGGTTGCCCCCTCGAAGAGGCTTATTATCTAATATTATCTCCTTTTCAAGGCGTTGAGTACTTTTCTTGAGGTTTTTCTATGCTATATTGATGTTTGGTTCTTAACATGAACCAATACTAATTGATAAAAATTCATCAGTCATACCTGAACCTGTTTCGATTGCATTTGCTTCCTTCGTTTATTTTAGAGGGTTTTCCTTGGAGGCTTGTTGTCTCTTCCAAAAATCCTTCTTCAGGTGTCCATATTTTCAACAAAAAAACACTTAAGTTTTCTCTTCTTTATCTTCGAATTTGACCGAGAGGAATCCATTTGACCATGTCCTCTTTATTTAGGTCTGCCTCTGACCATCATCGCCTCATATGTAGAGGTTTCTGAATTGGATTTCTTCCTTGTTTCCTAAGACAACAGTGCTCCAACAATAACATCAAACTCAATACTTTTTGTAGTGATGAAACTAATAGAGGTAACAAAGTGATCCCATGATGCGGGCAAAGAACACAATAATTTAATTTCCTTATCTTCAGATTCAAATTTTACTCCCATGCTGGTCAACTAAACTAAGAAAGTATTAAAAGTATTTAAATGATCAGCTATCTTCGTACCGTCCTTCATGAGAAAAATGTACAATTGTATTTTTAGGAAGATCCTGTTTGTCAAGGATTTTTTCATATACAATCTTTCTAGCTTTGTTCACAAACCGACTGTTGTCTTCTCTGCAACAATGTTGAATATAACATCGTCGGCCAAACACAAGCGTATGGCACTCAGTTCTCTCACATCGATCTCATCCTAGTCTTCATCTGTGATGGTCATGGATTGTTTTGCTTTTCCCAAAAGTACCTTCACCATGCCTCGTTGTACGAGCAAATCATGCATCTTAACCTTCCAGATCTCGAAATTTTTCTTACCATTGAACTTCTCGATTTTGAATTTAGCACTTTAAGTTTTCTCCATTAGCAGAAGAAAAAATTCCAAAAACACCATTGCCTATAATAACCAAGGCCCTTTAAAAAATAATGTGGATGAATAATGGTTTAAGTTCCAAAAGGTTTAATAAAAAAGTTTAAAAAACCTTTTACCAATCTCACCTTGTCTTTAAAATAAAAAATGAAAACCACCTTTTTATATCCTCAAACTTTTGCATATTATATTTAATTCCAAATATAATAAACCTATTAAAACATCCTCCACTCTTATATATATATATATATATATATTCCATTCACCTTCCTTTATATATATTCCATTCGCACCCTTTATATATATGCCATTCGCCTTCCTTTTAAAAAGAATATTTCGTGCTTAATTAAAACACCATAACTTCATACCTTAATTTTTTTAAAGAAAATCATACAAATGTTCTTTTAAGGAGTCATCGGTGCACCTCTCGATACACCGGGATTGCAGAGATCTTGAAGGGTCGTTGCATTGTACCTTTTATCTTCATCGCGACGATTTTAAGTTTTCTATGCACCTGTCAATGCAGTTGGACCACGACGATCCAAGGATTTTTGTAGCACGACAAGTTTGGCTGGTAAGACATCGCACCCTTCCAAAGAAGGGACCTACGACGATGTGTAAATCGACGCATACACAGATGGAATTGTTGCTGCTCCTCCAAATTTTTGACAACCTCGATGCCCTCTCCTCCAACCTATTCTGATACCACCTTTTATAATTGCAAATGCGGTAAACACAATCACACAGATTATAAACACAGATATTTTACGTGGTTCACCCAAACGTTGGGCTACGTCCACCAAGCAGAGGTATTGGTTGTCTTATTATTCAAATCATGGAGATTACAGTAGCTCACTTACACTCCTCATCACACTCAGCCTCTATGGGCATACACAGATTTATATTAGAATAAACAGTTACAAAAGAATTGACTATTGAAAGTGCTTCTCTAATTTTGTCTCATTAGTTACAACCAATAATTGATTTATAGGATCTAGAATCCTAAACTTGGAAATCCGTTGTCACTATTTAACAATATCCACCTTGACAAAAATTAACTTGATACCTTGCTCCTTCTTTATTCATCACCTTTTCTGCAATCCAAGAGAAGCCAAGCACCATCGTAGATTCTCTAATAGTACTGGTTTTGTGAACATGTCTGCGTAGTTCTCTTTTGTATGCACTTTCTCAAGAGAGACTCCATGTTCATCGATGACCTGTCTTACAAAATGGTACTTGGTAGGTAGATTTTTTGTTTTACTGTGATAGACTGGTTTCTTAGCCAAGTGAATAACACTTTGAATATCACAAAGTAACTTTACTTTGTCCTGCATCCTTCCAAACTCACCAAACAAACCTTTCAACCAAACTGCCTCTTTGCAAGCATGTGAAGCAGCTATGTATTCTGCTTCTGTAGTGGATAAAGAAAAAATGTTCTGTACCTTTGAAATCCAACTAATAGCTCTACCAAAAAGAGTAAAGACATATCTTGAAGTCAACCTTCTCTTGTCCAAATCACCTGCAAAATTAGAATCAACATATCCACAGACTTATTCACAACCAATGTTAAAGGTGATACAGTAATCACTTGTGCCCCTCAGATACTGAAGGACCCATTTCACTGATTCCCAGTGCTCTTTACCTAGATTTTCCATACATATTGATGTAGAATAATCTCTCCACGTTAGCCAGCCAACCAGCTAGCCAGCCGTGTCAAGCGCGTGCATTCAAGGATGAAGAGAGGCGCAACCCTCATCTTCTATTTTGTAATTGAATGTAATTAATGTTGTAAGTTGTTGAGCTATGAAGTTGTGCCTTTGTGCAGGTGTAAGTAGGTAGGCATTTAATGTTTTGAAAGGCTGAGATCTAGATCCAGATAGTGGACTAGACAACCCATTCAATGTAATTGAATAGGGTAGGTAGATTGGAGGGAAGAGCTCAAAGATCCCCCTCATGTAAAAAGATCTATTGTATCTCTGGATAGTAAGTCAGAGAGAGTAGAGAATTTGCAAGTAGAAAGTAGAAGGAGGAGCCGAGACCTTGTTACAGGCCGTGCTCAGGAACACCTTGTACAAACAGGCATTTTCCATTTAATATAACAGGAGCATTTTTTCCTGCATGTATTTCTGTGTTATGTGGATGTCTGTGAGTGTTCTTTATATGCTATGAATGTATGTTGTAGGTTTTCATTGCAGGAATTGTATTGGTTTCGGGTTTGAAAGGTCTTTGAGGTTTCATGTGAAGAAGGCATGACAGAGTACTATGGTCTCTGAATACCAGTGCACTGAAGCACTTTTGAATTCTGTGGGTTCAGACAGAGATGTGCCATGTGGGCATAGAAACTGAAATCATCAACTCAGGAGAATACCTTTGAGGTCACTGAACACCACAGGAGGCAAGGCTGTGGAGAAGAACACAATTGCAGACAGAATCTCTGAGGAGTTCTGTGAAGTTCTGCCAAGTGGGCATTGAGCATATACACAGTGGTGTATTTGGGGGGACCTTTGCTGTGAGTTCAGAAAGAAGAACCAGAGTCACTCATGATTCTGAAGAGCTCTGCCAAGTGGGCATTGAGCAGGTGCAAGAAGTGTATAGAAGAAAGAACTGCTAGATGTTCTGTGAGAAGAAACTCCACCAGGAGGGCATTTGAGTTAGTGTGCAGACAGGCACAGAGAAGAGAAGAGAACTCTTTGAGTTCTGTAATTGAAGGAAGAATCCACTGAGGGATCTTCACGGGGTTATTGAACACCCTGTAGGCTCAGCAAGAGGTTGCTTGAGCAAATAGAGAGCCAGGAGGGCATTACATTCTCCATCTAAGGGAGAAGGGTAGAAAGAAAAAATACCTTAGGGGTATGAGTGTTTGAGAAGATCAGGAGAGACAACACTGTGTGTGCTAGAAGACTCTGTAAGGAGCGTAGAAATCAATGAATCCATTGGGGATTCCAGGAGCAAAGCTCAAGAGGAACAGCGTCGTGAAGAGCGCAGACGAGGACTCAGATTGTGAAGCTTGCAGAGGAAACAGAGAAAAGGTTGAGGCCTTTGAGGAACTTGGAATTCCTCCAAGTCCAGAAGAAAGCACAGAAGCTCGGGAGGGAGCACAACTGTCGTCAGATCGCCTGGGGAAGAAGATCTGGACCATTGGTTTCTACGTCCAGGAGAGAATCAGGAGAAGCACGCAGAAGGGGAAATTGTGGACCGTTGGATGTTCACATAATTACCCGTCAACCGCTGGATCAGCCAGAAACTACACGAGGTTTAAGCCCTCGGAAGGAGAGGAGAAAAGTCCCAAAAGGCGTTGAGGCATCGGGATATTGGCGTTCATGATATCGGGGATATCGAGGACGTGAGGAGAGTCACTCGACACCAGGAACCCCGAATCAACGAGATTTGATCTGGACCGTTCATTTGGGAGTGGACGCGTGTCATGAGATTACCCACATCTGGGACTCAGGCATCAGAGGTTGGAAGAGGAAGTCTTTCAACTTCACGAACGGTGAAAAGGCGAGAGCTCTATGTTGTGGACCTAGCTGGCGTCACATCGGGATATCAACACTCAGGGAATCAGAGTTCTCGAGGTCGAGGAAGTCAGGACACTTCAAGTCTCGAAATAGTGAGAGTGGAGCTGAGCTGTTGATTCGAGGAAGGATGCATGTCATGCGATCATCCATTTCAGAGATCCGAGCACTAGGATTCGTGGAGGAAAAAGTCCCGACAGGTATCAGGATATCGATCATCGACATTTCGTGAGTCCAGAGGACAAGGCATCCAGGACATTAGAAGTCGTGAAATCATGAGAGGCGATCATAATTGTCCATCAGTTGAGGATGCATGGAAGAGATCAGAGTATTCGGGAGATTTCCCAAAAGAGAATCATCTGTCAGCATATTGGGAGTCGGGAGTCGGCAAAGTGAGTTGCTTGATATCGCAAGTGGCGAAACCGTGATAGAGGAAATCCAAATAAGGAGAAAAGATATGTTTTTGTGGGGCCTAGCTAATGTCATGTCAGAGAATCAGGAATCAGAATATCAGGGATTTCGAGGATGAAGTGTCCAGGCAGTTCAGCATTGCAATGTCCGAAACCCCGATAGAAAGACATAATGTTGCGGTCTTATGGGAAGCGGTCACATGGACCAGGACATAGCCAGGAGGGGCTAAGGCCAGAAGGGGCGCAACAGTGAATCAGAAATCGCGAGTTCAAGAGGACAGGAACTCTTGATGTAAAGGATCATGAAACCATGAAACCTGAAATTGAGTTGGGAAGAGGTCACGGGTGCGTGCAGAGGCCGTAACAGGGAAAAGAGAAGGACCTGTGGATTAGGTTTTCTAGCAGAGATTCCATGGAGGAATCAAAAGAGTTGCTTTAGCTCATGAGTTGATTTGAGCGATCCTGAGAGCAGGTGTCGGAGGTAACTCGCACCTGCATCACACCTACTGACAACTCCAACTACATGTGAAATGTTTGGCCTTGTACTAACCATCGCATACATTAGACTTCCTACTGCATTATCGTATGGTATTCGAGACATATATTCATTTTCTTCTTTTGTACTAGGACATAAACTTAAAGAAAGATTAAAATGGGAAGCCACAGGGACTGAAACTGGTTTCACATCGTTCATACCAAACCTCAAAATTATCTTCTCAACATACTTCAGTTGTGACAACCAAAGCTTACCATTCCTCCTATCTCTGAATATCTCCATGCCCAAAATCTTCCTTGTTGCTCCTAGATCTTTCATATCGAATGTACTAACCATCTGAGCCTTTAACCTATTGATCTCAGTTAATATTTTGCTTGCTAAAATCATATTGTCAACATACAATACTAAGATAATGAATATACCATTTTTCAATTTATTAGAGTAGACACAATGATCATACTCACTCCTTGTATAATTCTGGCTCACCATGAAACAGTCAAATTTGTTGTACCATTGTCTGGGCGACTACCTCAAACCATACAATGATTTCTTGAGCCTCCAAACAATTTCTTGCTGCGATTTTGAATGAAGCATTCAGGTTGTTCCATGTAAATTTCCTCATCCAAATATCCATGTAAGAAAACATTCTTAACATCTAGAAGCTCCAACTCCAAATCAAGTAATGCAACTAATGCTAACACAATTCGAATTGAAACAGACTTAACAATTGGTGAAAAATATCATGAAAGTCAATACCTTATTTCTGAGAATATCCTTTCGCAACCAGCCTTGCGTTGTACCTTTTCACTTTATCATCAACACCCTTCTTCAGCTTGTAGACCCACTTGCAACCTACATTTTTTCTTTCTCTTGGAAGTTCTACCAGGTCCCATGTGGCATTCCTTTCTAATGCGTTCATTTCATCCTTCATTGCTTCTTTCCATTTATAACTGTTATAACCCTTCACAGCTTCCTATTAGCACGAAGGTTCATCATCATTAGTACTTAAAGAAGCTGACAAAACAAAATCATCATACCTTCTTGGAGGATTTCTGACCCGCGTAGACCTCTGTAGGGAATTTTTTGTGGCTCATTCACATTATGTTGATTGTTATCATCAAACATGTCTTCTTCTGTAGGAAAATCTTTATGAAAATATTCAGCAACTTGTTCATTTTCACTTTCATTTGTATTTGAACTGGTTTCAAACTGAATCTCTTGATACTTAGGTACTTCTTCTTGTTCCATTTGAACATCTACATTTGATTTTATGAGAGAGGATTCATCAAATATTACATCTCTATTAATTGTGATCTTGTGGGAAGTAGGATCCCACAACATGTACCCCTTAATACCATCACCATATCCAAGAAAGATAAGCCTTTTTTTATTTATTTTGGATCTAGTTTAGAACGTTGATGTTTCGGAATTAAAGCATAGGCTTCACAACCAAAAAATTTAAGATTAGAATAATTACAAGGGTGACCTTTCCATACCTCTTCGAGAATTTTGCATTCTATTGTTGTTAATGGTGATCGAATCACCAGATAACAAGTTGTAGTTACTGCTTCTCCCCATAGTTCCTGCTGCAAGTTGGCGTTACTAAGCATACTCCTTGCTCTCTCTAGAAAAGTCATGTTCGTGCTTTCAACAAATCCATTTTGTTGAGGAGTATAGGCAGTGTTTTTATGCCTATCAATCCCAAACTCCTTGCAATAGTTCTCAAATTCCATTGGCGTAAATTCACCACCATTATCAGTTATTAAACATTTAATGGATCTACCAGTTCTCTTTTCCACTAAGGCTCTAAACTGCCTGAAAATAGTAAATACACAAGCCTTTCCTTTTAACATATAGACCGATACCTTCCTAGATAAATCATCTATAAAATTTACAAAATATGATGATCTTCCATATGAAATAGTAGGGGATGCTCCCCAAACATTAGAATGGATATAATCAAGGATTCCTTAAATGGTGTGTCTTCCGATTTTAAATCTTTGCCTATTCTATTTTCCATAAATACAGTTCTTGCAATCTAACTTTAAATACTTTATACTAGGAAGTAACTTGGAATCAGAGAATACCTTCAATCCTTGTTTGCTCATATGGCCAAACCATTGATGTCACAGTGGAACAAAATCATTGTCTTTCTAAGATACAGATGTTGCATGATCTGACTCAGTTCTTCCTTCTAACAGAACAGGTTACTAACCTTCTTCGCTTTCATAACCAGTAGGATTCCTTTGTAGAATTTCATAACTGCACCTTAAAAAATACTCTTATATATTCCAGTGTCTAAGACTCCCAAAGAAATTAGGTTCTTCCTAAGCTCAGGTACATGTCTCACGTTAGTTAGTATTTTGACAGTTCCATCAAACATCTTAATTTGAATGCTACCAATTCCCACAAATTTACATGATATGTCATTTCCCATGTAAAAAATTCCATCATCTATAGACTGGTAAGTAACAAAACAGTATCTATGAAGACACATGTGATTTGTAGCACCATAATCTAATAACCATTGTTGATCATGACGTGAACCAATACTAATTGATAAAACTTCATCAGTCATACATGAGCCTGTTGTTGAACCTATTTCGGTTGCATTTGCTTCCTTCGTCTCTTTTGGAGGGTCTTTTTTAGAGGCTTGTTGTCTCTTCCAAAAATCCTTCTTCAGGTGTCCAAATTTTCCACAAAACCATCACTTAATATTGCTCTTCTTTCCCTTTGACTTTGACCGAGATAAATCCATCTAACCATGTCCTCTTTCTTTAGGTCTACCTCTGACCATCATCGCCTCAGATGTAGAGGTTTCTGAATTGGATTTCTTCCTTGTTTCCTCATACAACAGGGCTCCCACAATAACATCAAACTCAATACTTTCTGTTGTGCTGAAACTAATAGAGGTAACAAAGTGATGCCATGATGCGGGCAAAGAACACAACAATGTAATTGCCTTATCTTCAAATTCAAATTTTACTCCCATGTTGGTCAACTGAACTAAGAGAGTATTAAAAGTATTTAAATGATCAACTATCTTCATAACTTCCCTCATGTGCAAACTGTACAATTTTCTTTTCAGGAAGATCATGTTTGTCAAGGATTTCATCATATACAATCTTTCTAGCTTCGTCCACAAATCGACTGTTGTCTTCTCTGCAACAATGTTGAAGAGAACATTGTCAGCCAAACATAGGCATATCTCACTCAGTGCTCTCACATCAATCTCATCCCAGTCTTCATCTATTATGGTCACGGGTTGTTTTTCTTTTCCCAAAATCACCTTCACCATGCCTTGTTGCACGAGAAGATCGTTCGTCTTAACCTTCCAGATCTCGAAATTGTTCTTACCATTGAAATTCTCGATTTTGAATTTAGCACTCTGAGTTTTCTCCATTAGCAGAAGAAAAAATTCCAAAAACACCACTTCTTATCATAATCAAGGCCCTTTAAAAAATAATGTGGAGGAATAATGGTTTAAGTTCCACAAGGTTTAATAAAAAGTTTAAAAAACCTTTTACCAACCCCACCTTTTCTTTAAAATAAAAAATAAAAACCACCTTTTTAGATCCTCCACCTTTTACATATTATATTTAATTACAAATATAATAAACCTATTAAAACATCTTCCGCTCTTATATATATATTCCATTCCCCTTACTTTATATATATCTCATTCACACCCTTTATATATATGCCATTCGCCTTCTTTTTAAAAATAATATTTCATGCTTAATTAAAACACCATAACTTTATACATTAAACTTTTCGAAGAAAAACATACGAATATTCTTTTAAGGAGTTGTCGCCGCACCTCTTGATACACTGGGATTGCGACGATATTGAAGGGTCGTCACACTATACCTTATCTTCAATGCGAAGATTTGAGGTTGTCTACGCACCTATCAATGCAGATGGACCACAACGATCTGAGGATTTTTGCAGCACGCAAAGTTTGGCTGGTAAGACGTCGCACCCTTCCAGAGAAGGGACCTACGATGATGTGGAAATCGATGCATACACAGATGGAACTCATGTTGCTCCTCCTAATTTTTGAAACCCTTGATTCCCTCTCCTCCAACCTACTCTGATACCACTTGTTATAATTTCAAATGCAGAAAACATAATCACACAAATTATTAACACAAATATTTTATGTGGTTCACCCAAACGTATGGCTATGTCCACCAAGAAAAGGTATCAGTTGTATTATTATTCAAATCATGGAGATTAAAGTATCTCACTCACACTCCTCATCACACTCAACCTCTACGGGCATACACAAATTTATATTAGAATACACTATTACAGAATAACTGACTATTGAAAGCGCTTCTCTAATTTTGTCTCATTAGTTACAACCAATCACTGATTTATAGGATCTAGAATCCTAAACTTGGAAATTCGTTGTCACCGTTCAACAATATCCACCTTGACAAAAATTAACCTGATACATTGCTTCTTCTTTATTCATCACCTTTTCTGCAAGCCAAGAGAATCCAAGCACCATCGTAGCTTCTCTAACAATACTGGTTTTGTGAACATTTCTGTGCAGTTCTCTTTTGTATGCACTTTCTCAAGAGAGACTCCACGTTCATCGATGACATGTCTTAAAAAATGGTACTTGATAGGTATATGTTTTGTTTTATTGTGGTAGGTTGGATTCTTTGCCAAGTGAATAACACTTTTGTTATCACTAAAATTTCGTCTGCAAATGGTTACAAGAATTCAGCATCGTCAAACAGTTATGAGGTCATCCATGGACTTGAATTAACACAAAATCATTCACAAAGGGTCAAAACTATACAACTAATGAAAAAATTAAAGGGTGCTATGAAGATATTGGGTGCGCGCACAAATGCACAAAACAGGAATGCAAAAATCGCGTGCATGCGCATGATGCATGACTATTGTCGCAAAAAGCCATGCACCTGAGAAACGACGCATTTATGAGAGTGGTCGGCCTCCCACCCACTTCTGGTTCAGCTTCCAAGTTGATTTGACACTCAAATATCGACTGGATTCGACTGGGTGGTTGGTCAAAGACCTAGAAATGCCCTAATTAGCCTCTTTACACACTACAAACTAGTTGGACAATAACTCAAAGGAATGTTATAAAAAGGCCATGGATAGACTTCATTTTTCAAGGAATTCATAGAAAAGTTATGCTGCCATTATTCTCTTGAGGAAACTTATATCCTTGCCAAGATTATACTTTCATCATTTCACTGGGAAATCCATCTCACCCCTTGAGTGGATTAGCAAAGAATTCTTTCACCATTTTCATTTTCATTTTCAAAGTTGTAAGAAGAGCTTATTTGTGGGGGTCCAAGATCCCTCCCTTGGAAGAAGAAGAGACTCATAGTCCCCTTGCTTCTCGATGTTTTCTTTCACTAATATCAGCCTTATCATTGGTGACATGGGTCTCATTGTTTATTTTGTCCTTATGTCCCTATGTTTATCAATTTAGTTGTTGTTTTATTTCTTAGTTGTTCTTTTTATATTTCTTTCTCTAACCCTTTTCCTTGTAGTTGTTCTGCTTAGCAAACCCAACTAAGCTTGCAAGAACCTCTATTTTGCTCACTAAGGTGACAAAAGAGGTGCAACAGATTGGCAACTCCACTAGGGAAAGATATCAATTTCCTACCCCATTTGGGTTTTTCTAGCTCTTCTTTTGGTTTATTTAACTTGCAGGTGCACTAACCAGCCTAAGCCGACTTGCCGATCATCCAAATCCAAGGTGAATTGAGAGAATTCCACCTGGAATTTTGATTCACAATTGTGTGTCACCTGTGCATGGGTTTTGTGCCCCATAGATGTGCATCGTGCGCACATGCACTCAAGTCACAGTTCGGTTCTGTGCACATGCGCTCATTAACTCTGTTCAATCTGCGCACATGCGCTCTGTGCACCTCTGTCTCCACTGGACCTCTGTCTCCACTGAGACCCACGCACCTGTGCAAAAATTCACATTGTAAGGTTCTTGAGATGTGGGGAAGGCCCTTATCCTTCTTAAAAGTGATTTTATGCATGTTTTAAAGCTACACCACACTTAGTCCCCTCTTCATATAAAGGGGTTAGTCAAAACACATAGGCACTTAGGGGGTTAAAATCATTTTCTCCTCTTTTGCTTTCATTTTCGCCACATGGATGGCTTGTTTTGACTAAAAATATAAGTTGGAAATCATTTTAAATCACATTTAAACTTGCATTGGGACTAGAAGTTGGATAAAAATCGCTTAGTATGCTCTTCTCTCACACCTCCAAGCGACCTTGAGAATCAGAAAGAGATTGTGAAACAATTTCATCTCCCTTAAGAAGATTAAAACCTTTAGGAGAGGACAACAACCCTTCTTGGGACTCCTCTTAGTTTGTTTTTTCAAA
>JZKD02S1706051.1:468105-486402 GCA_000966675.3 Picea glauca
TTTTCTTAGATTACATCACAATAGGGAGTTAAAGGAATAGTAACGGACCCACATGTCCACATGCTAGCTTCCTAGGGACTTTTGAATTACGCAAGTTTGTACCAAAGACACTTAGTTAATCAGGTAATCAATACTTGTAAGGACCAAGTGAAGTCCACATGCAGCAAGGTGACACCTAATTCATTAAAAATTGGCACACTTTCACTCATTCACACACAAAAGTCACTTATCACTCACATAGCTTCTTCTTGAAACGTGGAGATCAAAGTAAGTTTCCTCCAAAGGGATTCTGAAACACCCCACCCTTTTCTTGACGAAACTATCCACTCCCATTTAAATTCAATGAGGTTGGTTCACAACCCCAACCTCTCAAAACAAATTCATCTAAAAGATTTCTAAAAACTCACTAAGTTTTCCTCCACAGGAGGTGCCAAAAGAAATTTTTTAGTCTAGGTAGGATTTCGGGGATAGGCATCCAAATAACTTGCCGTTATCTGATTCTCACATTGTCAAAACCATAGAAGTTGTCAAATAGGGAACTGAAAATCCTCCAAGTCAAGTGTTCCTAACACCATAAGGTAGGTAGATACCCATGAAGGGTTGAAGGCCGAGGTCTGGTTGTTTTGTGCGTCCCCCCTTGAGGCACCCACCTCTTGGACAAGATCCAGCCTGTGACCCATTTCTGAGGCCAAAAATCTAAATGCCGCACTTTGATCAAGGTACCTAGTGACCAAATTTTAGGACATCTACCTAGGTGGCAATTGTGGGCTGCAATTGCACCTTGATCGGATTTTGTGTGTCTATTGGGAAATATCATCAGCTCTTTCAGTATATGCCCCCTTTACCCCTCATTATAACTGATTGTTTCATCCTTCACTAGTTTCTCCACTATTGAGTACTATTGGAAGGTCCAGTGCTATTTGAGAGGAAGGATGTTACATCTTTTAGGACACGAGCATTTGTTTTCTTTGATTCCCCATGTGAACAAAACCCACTTATCCACATATATGCTTCTTTTTCAAATTACTTTATGTATGATGCACTTTTGACTACATTTTGATTTAGGATATATATATTGTGTAAAGTTCAAAATTTGCAACAAAAGCCCTTGTTTCTTTATTACTCTCACCACCATTTGCACACATTCACTCAATTAGTTGGACATCATAGAGGACCCATAGAATCCCTATCATTCCTGATGCTTGCTAAACCTCCCTCCTATCTTAGGGGGAGTTTTTGGTCTTGCCCACTCATCGACACCACCTTCACACACTCCTGTGAGTGCTACTATCTTAGGATCAGCTTTGCTTGGTTCCACATTACTTGAGTCCACTTCCCAAGGTATTCCATCCACTCACTCTCCTTTACATGGAAGCAAAGGACCAACTTCCTCTCAAGGGGGAAGTACCAACCCACCTAGTCCCCCTCGAGGGTCAGATTCACAACACACTTACACCATGGCTGGAGCTAATCCTCCCCCCCCACTACAGATGCCATATTTGGCCTCTCTCAACATACCATATCTAAGCAAACTCATCAATGATCCTATATTACATGATCCCACATGGCCTGCAATGCCCACCAAACTACCTTCAGACATCCCCAAGTTTGAAGGAAAGGTAGGAGATGACCCTGCCAACCATGTCATGACTTTTCACCTATGGTGCTCTTCCAAAAGAATTATGGATGATTCCATCAGACTGCAATTATTTCAACGCACACTCACTGGCCCATCAGCCAAATGGTATGTAGATGAAAAATCAGGGTCCCATGTGACTTTCAAGTCCTTGGCCAAAGCATTTTTGACCTTCTTCCAATTACCAATCTGCCATGACAATGGTCTGGAACTACTCTATAATTTCAAACAAACCTCAGCCACACATATTGTCGATCACATTCACGAGTGGTGTAGGCGACATAGTTTGTGCAAAGAAGAAACCACCAAACAACAATGTCTTGACTGGTTTCTTAGATCACTTGTCTCTCTCCTCAGTAAGGATGTAGATTCCACCTTCCCTCAATCAGAAGAAGAAGCCATCAGTAAGGCTCAACAATACAACCTCATCTATTCACAGTTAGGGTACTTATACACTGTACTTCCTGATCTCCCAAAACCTGTGTCGTTTGGCCAAGACAAACCTGGGATGTCTCACTCAATAGACAGACTGATTGGTAATACCACTCACCACGGTCCACAGCCCCAACCACCACCAATGTATGGAACACCTCAATACCCTCCGGCATAAAGGGGCACTTCTTATTACCCCCCACCCCCTTATTAACAACTATACCCTGGCACCCCCTCTACCTCAGCTTATAGTACTAGCGAAAGAACCATGCCTTCCTATGTACCTTACGGATCGTTACCCCCACATAATCCATACTTTCCATTTCCTGTTCCCCCACAACCCATCGCTCCCCCACATCTTCACGTTGGGGTGAGTTTTGTTCAACCTTCTCCCATTCAGCAATATCAAAATTTTGAACATCTGAATACGACAAATCCGACCCATTCGTCAAACAATGCCAAAAATAAAGGAAGAAACAGAAACAACAACAACCTAGGTCAAGGCAGGAATCAACCCCAGCAGAACAAACCTACTGGGGGCAACCAGAACCAAAGGAATCAAAACCCCCAGGGGGGCAATAATAATAGGCGTCAAGGGAGAAATAACGATGGTGTTAAAACCAACTTCCCTTGTGCCCTTTTCAGTGAGTTTGGTCATTATACTCATCATTGTCCCCAAATCATTGATTTCAAATGGCTAAAAGACTTAGGCAGTCTACCCCATCCTCCAGCCCCTCCTGCCCCTCAGCAGGCCCCATAATAATACATGCAACAACCCCCCCCCCCCGTCGTGCTGTAGAATCTTATTCCACACCAAGGTGTGATAAACACCCAACAGGACATGCAGCCTCCCCCAGCTCATGTGGGACAGTACCTCAATCCAAACAATCCAGTAGATCGCACGATCCTCCTCACTGGTGAGGAAGAAATCCTTCTGCAAACATGTAATCATCAGTATCATGCACCCGCTAAGTCTCCTCCCATCCCTCCAGAGACAAACCCCGCACCGATGGGACCCCCATTGGTGGTCCCTCGCCCTAACACAAAGCCACCTCTTTGCATCCCTCACATCCCATTACACAGGAATGTCCACAACCCACAGGCTAGGGATGCTCATAATTATAGTTTGGATGATGACTTAGAACAATCCTTGGCTGCCATGTCAGTCTTAGAAGTCCTTCAAACCTGTCCCACTTAGCGGAAATCATTACTTTCCGCATTGGGGGCAGTCAACCCCACAGATACTCGACTCATTACATTTTATCTTGATAGCGGAGAACCTCGCCTTCCCACCTTGATCACTTTTCAAATCCCAGTAAAAATATGTAACATCACAGTTCATCGGTGTATCATCGATGAAGGTGCATCTACATGCATTATGTCCAAATCTGTATGGAAAAAACTTGGTTCCCCCGAACTCATAACCTCTACCATTACCTTACGAACCTATGACGGATGACCATCATCTCCTGAAGGGCTCTTCCAAAATGTCCCCATCGAACTCGAGGGCAAGACTATTCTCATCGACATTGAAGTTATCAATGCCCCACTCAATTATATTATCATGTTCGGTCGTAGCTACATGTACGCTATGAAGGCAGTTGCCTCTTCTATCTTTTGAACAATGATGTTCCCCCACAATGGGAAGATCGTTACCATTGACTAAGTCTCACATTATGAGCCTAACCCATCTACCAACATTGATAACATTCTTCCTCTCATCCACATGAGTCATGATGCATACCCACTCGTCGAAATGGGTCCCAGAATTTTCAAAGATCCATCATTATTAGGAACTTACCATGGAGCACCACCGCTCCTTCATCCTTCTAATCAAGTATGCATCATATCATCTAACGAAACTAACACAGAGGATACCCTTCCTCCTAGGGAGGCTTCTATCATACTTGACATCCCACAAGTCGTAGAACTTCCCCCTCACAAGCCTCCTGCGAACTCGTCGACCCTGCCAGTCCACGATTTCACCCCTCCCCAAGGTCATATCCCAGTTTGGGAGATAGTTCCCCAAGTCATCACTCAAATCCCCTTCTTTTACCCTCCACCTAGCATCGAATCTTTCCAAGTAGCTGCAATGCTTACCCTCCCTAATATGGTGTTAGCAATTCCAGTTTGGTATTTACATCCACCTGAGATGGTGCCTCGACCATCCCTTCCCCCCCAAATGGAAGGAATCCCAATGATGATTCCCATACTTACTCCCACCATACCCTCTCCACCCCCACTCACTACCCCCCTACCATAGCTGGGGCCAGAAGAAAGAAGAAGGATCCCACAGCTCCACTTCCCCCACGCATCCAACCTCCTTGCACGCTATGTGAGAAATATGGACACCAAACCAACAACTTCCCATCTCTACCAGAGTTACAGAATTTGATTCCACTCAATCAAATGCCTTCAACACTCGCCACTATAGCCAGTACTGCCACTACCACCCCCCATTCAAGTAGTAAAGGGTTGCGAACCAAATTCTCTTGCGCTATATGTTCATCATATGGCCATTATACCCACCATTGCCCAGCACTGCCACGCTTTTGGCAGACATTAGCCATAGTACGCCAAAGTTTCCAGAGCGAACCTAGTCCAGCTATGTCATCCCTACCAAAAATCACTGACATCCATTATGTCACAACTTCATTCAATGAACGCATGAGATTCCCTTGCTCTCTATGTGAATCCTTAGATCATTTTACATACCAATGTCCTATGATCATTGAAAACAGGCAATGTCAATTGACCCTACTTGAAATACCCACAGAATCGATAGTTGACCTTACCTCGTCACTAGCGATTCTTCGCGTCATTTCTCCTGAACCTAAGGCCCTTCAATTGCCTCCATCATTCTTGGATAACTTATCTGAGGATTCACCCCCCAATCCCCCCAACTCTCCCGCTCATTTCCCTATGGAAATTTTACATCCAACTACCACGGGTACTCCTCAGTACTTCGATATTTGGTTTATGCCGAGTGAAGCATCGCAATTTCTTTGCATCATTCCCCCTGCTTCTTCATCACCAGGGGGCAACCACATGACAACATTCATTGATATAACTCTTCACGACCCCTTGTATTCCCACCAATTCCACTATGATGAGGAAATACTAGAAGATTTAAACAACCCTAACTACCCATGGGATGCGCTACACCACCGTGCACTCTTCTTTCCACAGGAAGCCTCCACGCATCCTAAACACCCCATATACGTGGTCGAAACCAAGGATTTCATCCCATCAGGACATATCGACTGGTTCAAAAACCCCATTCCTGTCTCGGATTCTTTTGAAGAAGGCAACATGGCCAACATTTCCCCGACCATCAAAATTGACATTTCCATCAAAAATGGCGTCGTCGAGGAAATCACCATTGGAGCTGCTTGCACTCCTCAAGAAATCACTGCCTATAAAACCCTCTTCCAAGAATATCGGGATATTTTTTCTGGGTCATACATGGAAATGCCTGGCCTCGATCCCTCTATTGTCGAACATTGCATCGACACCTGGCCCAACATTACACTAGTTCATCAAAAATAGCGACCGCTACACCCTTCCAAAGCAGCGGCCATCAAAGATGAGATTGACAAATTATGTGTTGTCGGGTTCATCTATCCCATCGCCTATACATCATGGGTTTCCAACCCTGTACCCGTTAAAAAAAAATAGGGCATTATTCACGTCTGCACACACTTTCGTGATCTCAATCACGCATGTCCCAAAGACAACTTTCCAATGCCTTTCATCGATCAAATTATCAACGACTGCGTAGGCCACGAGGCTCTATCCTTCATGGACGATTTCTCTAGTTATAATCAAATCCAAAGTCACCCAGCCAATCAGTACAAAACCACATTTACTACCCCCTAGGGTACTTTTGCATATTGTGTCATGTCGTTTGGACTAAAGAATACTGGCGCAACTTTCCAACTGGCTATGACATACATTTTTCACGATCTAGCTCATATCATCCTCACATACTTGGACAATCTCAAAGCACGATCCAAGAAACACACCGAACACCTTGATGATTTACGGATCATCTTCCAATGGTGTCGTCAGTACAACATCTGCTTGAATCCCCTCAAGTGCATATTCCGCGTCACCGTGAGGCGCCTCCTCAGATTCATCATTTCCCAAAGTGGTATTACCGTGGATCCCCTCAAAGTCCAAGCTATCACCAAAATTCCACCACCCCGAAATTTATGTCAACTCCAGAGCCTACAAGGCAAGGATAACTTTCTATGATGATTTGTCCCAGACTATGCCATTCGCACACACGGTGTCCTTCGCTTACTACATCATGAAATCCAATTTCACTGGGATGAACATGCCCAAGAGTCATTTGACGATCTTAAAATGGCACTCTCCAATGCCCCTTTAATTAGCACACCTGACTACAATCATGACTATATCCTCTACATATCAGCATCAACTATTTCAGTAGCAGGAGTTCTCGTTCAGCTAAGTGATGACAATCGTGAGCATGTCATTTATTACGTTAGTAAAAACCTCTTAGGGCCACCCTTGAAGTATAAACATGAAGAAAAAATATCTCTTGAAGTCTTCCTCCCAGTCCAGAAACCGTGTCACTACATTTTGCTTCGCACAACTAAGGTTGTAGAAGATTCGAACCCTATGCAATACTTGCTCAGTCGTCGGCAAATTAACTGCAAATTTGCTTGATGGATTGTTATCCTTTAGGAGTACGATATTGAATTCTCAACACCCAAGAGCAAGAAATCCATCGTTCTCACCGAGCTTGTCACGACCCTCCCCTCTGACACAACCATTGCCCCCATCAATATCGACTTTCCCGACGAACACCTCTTTTACATCACTTCGGATGATCCTTGGTACAATGACCTCCTTGTCTACCTCTGAACTCAAAATTTTGGTAACCACCTTTCACAAGATGATCATCATTGTATTTGCCACTAGACCCCCCGCTACCTCCTCATCAAAGACATCTTATACCGGTAAGGGGTCGACACCATTCTACGTTGATGCCTGACCATTGATGAGGCCGATAAAGTCTTGAATGACTGCCACAACGACGCATGTGGGGGTCATCTTTCAGGAATATCCACTTCTTAGAAGATTATCTGAGTAGGTTACTTTTGGCCTACCTTGTTCTACGATTGCATTCACACTGTGAAACGATGTGAGAAGTGTCATCTTTACGCCAACAAAGCCCGAGCACCACCTTCTCTTCTTCATTCAGTCATCACTACTGGCTCCTTTTGTAAATGGGGCATCGACTTCATGACTTGTACTCCCCCCTCCAGCAATGGACACAAATACATTGTTGTCACAGTCGATTACTTCACAAAATGGGCTGAAGCTATGCCCACCTTCAAAAATACCGCTAACACCACAACGCATGTTTTCTTTAACCACGTCATATCTCGCTTTGGAGTACCACTCCAACTTGTTTCCGATCATGGGAAACACTTCGAGAATGAGATTTTTGTCGAACTCTCATCTCGGTTAGGATTCTCCCATGAGTTTGCCTCACCATATTACCCTTAGTCTAACGGATAGGTCGAAGCAGTTAACAAGGTCCTCAACACCATGTTACAGTGCACGGTTAATAAAATAAGACTAATTGGCATCATATGTTATTTTTCGCGCTATGGGCTTACCGTATGGCTGTGAAAACAACTACTAGTTTCACACCCTTTCATCTTGTCCATGGGGTTGAGGCCACTCTTCCCATCGAGTGCGAAATTCCCACCTTACGCACCGCAATTGAGCTATTACCCGACACTTCTCCAATGGAGTAGCGCTTGCTAAACTTAGAGTCCCTCGATGAAGATCGTCGATCTCCATTAAAAAACAATGAGGCAGCTAAAAAATGATCAAAGGCTACCTTTGATCGACATGTCAACCTTCGCTCATTTCCCGAAGGCGACCTCGTCCTTGCTTACGATATCGCTCATGATACCTTTGGCCATGGAAAATTTGAGTCACTATGGCATGGCCCATACATTATCCAACATTGCCTCACCAAAGGCGCATACATCCTGGCCTCTCCCGAAGGCCTTTCTTTCAACGAACCCATCAACGGGTTATACTTAAATAAATTTTATGCTTAAACATAGTCATTCTACTTTAGGTTATTTCTTTTATAGTGTTTTTAATGTTTTTTCCATCCCTTACGTCTAAACTATCATTTGTGCTATTGATAGATGCTTCCTCCACTGGCCTACCACATCAGTTACGCCGATGGCGCCAGCCGTTGGACACAAAATCTCACTTCGGCCGCTTGGGCTCTCTACACCCCCTCACATGAAATGCTCCATTCGAGTGGCATATGTTTGGGCTCAGTGACCAACAACCAAGCCGAATACACTGTCGTCATTGGCCTCCTGGCCGATGTCGAGCATCATCATATTTGTCACCTTAGCATCTTTCTCGACTCTCAACTAGTCGTTCTCCAGCTCAACAATGTGTACCATGTACGCAATCCTTGCCTCTTTCGCAAATACCTACAGGTTAGAATTTTATCTCAACATTTTGATTCCATTACATTTACACATATTCCAAGACAATTGAATCAAATTACAGATAACTTAGCTAATATTGTGTTAGACTGACATATATCACATGAAGCTACCTCTACACATAAATAAACACATAAAAAACCTGTCACAACATATATAGATTAGACATCATCAACACATTAACAAAACACATGTAAACACCACATAGATCTCAAAATGTATACTCATGTATATATAAAAAATGGTCCAGAATGCCATCCAAATGTTTACATACAAAATACAGGTAGCCGCAGGCTAGTGAAGCACCTCGGTACAAAATGGGCTCACCAACCTATATACGAAAAGACAAAATTACAAAGAGCACAACTCAAGGTGCCTCTAGAGCACCACCTCCTGCCCCTCCCTCAAGCGGTGGTCCCCCACCCACTACTGGTCCCTTCTTCCCCAGAAGTAATCGTCTAGTCATCACAACACATGCTACGGCTGCTCATTGTACCACGACCCACCATGGCGATGGAATCCCCACACACTGCTCCAGGATTTCCTCATCCTAGATGTGAGACCACATGCCCTCAGGAACACCTTATAGCACTGCCTCCAGGCAATGGCGTATGTCCTCAAAATCTTCTCCAACATCCATCGAAGGAGCATGTGATGGCCTGGCACCAGGGTCATCGAACCGATGTCTCCTCGCTACTCTCTCAGGATCAGCTGGTCTCGCCTTGGGACCCTCACGCCAACGTCTCTCTCCAACCTATAGCCCACACATGTGGGATCACCCACACCCATAAAAAATCCCTATATGGCCCTCCGTACAACCCCTGCCCAAAAATGGAAACCCTAATTCTATGCAAGATGATCATACCACTAACCTAAAGCTCGTTGGTCCTCAATCGGATGCCTCGTCCTCCTAGAATCTCCAAATCTCCTCTGAATACTTCTCGTCTAGTCACTATAGCAGCAAGTACAAATGAGGTGGCAATGTGGGCCTTATAGCTATATATAGGCCTTTTCTCCAAACTTCCACTCACCATTCCAGGAGCTCCGGGTGTCCATTTCTCGATCCGTCTTCAGCCATGGGATCAACATCTTTTCATCTACATCACGACAGTCCCTGGGCTTCTTTTCATCTTGAGCCCCTAGAATGCCATTTTTTCATACCCCGACCAAGTACACATGTGCATATTCAAAATTATCAAATAAATGCTAGTATGTTCGATTCTCTTCAGATATTGTTCACGTCAGGTATTTGGTTGACATGTGTGCAAGTACTTGGTCATCATACATCAATGAAACCCCTTTGGGTATATACTCAGCACTGGCATGTAGTCATTCCCTCTGAATGTCACTTGCATCTCCAGTCACACACTCTGACATTTGCCTCTAGAATCCCTATTTCTGGCTCTGCAATACCAACACCTGCATTTGCATCATCGGTACTGTAACCCGATAGCACTCTTCCCCACATGAGTTGTCCCATTCATAGAACCCTTTTGCGCCTTTGACACTCATGCTTTTTTTTTCAAAACCCTTTAGGGATGGGAGCCCCGATAGTCTTACATCATGTCATGAATCAACCACATACTCCTTCTCCTCATTTTGCTCACTTTCCTAATGGACTCCCAGATTATCTCTTCATAGTTCTATTTTTTGACTGCACCTTCGTAGTATCATGAACCCTCCATTTCATCCACAATCAGTTTTTCCATCTACAAAATTCCCTTCTTTTCACCTACCTCATATAAAAACCCACCCATGGGCCCCCCACCCTCCACCAATTCTTCAAGCAATTTGTGCCCTACCCGGGCCAACCATATTACATCGGGGAACCCATTTCTGTATTCGTACACTTGTCCCAACATATTCTTTATTTATTGTACAAACACCTTTTGTTTCTAGCTGTTACATTACCTTTTTGTCGTCACCTTTGGTGACCTTCTTCCCTTTTCGACAAATGCAACCCATGTCACCCTTGGTTGGGGCACTACTTATCATCTACCCTTGACGACATCGTCCATATATTCAGTGTACCCCACAGGCCACTTACCTCTGCCCTCTGAGTTTATTCACTTTGTCTCACCTCTGGCACAATTTATCCCCTGTCTTTTTGTCCCCCTGAAACTCGACTTCGTTGAACGGTTGCTGCCACTTTTATCTCACATATACCCCAACCAAGGGCAGTCTTGAGTCTTCCTACATCTTGAATTCGTCCATGTACCTCCTCTCGTTCCTCACCTCACCTAGTAGATTTCACAAAGCCATTTTCTTTTGGGAGTCGCATCCCCCTTTTTTGTCAACATCAGCACAATTTTCTAGAAGGGCGATGATATCTTGATTCTCATTACCTATCCAATGAGAGATCTCAAATGGCACAGGGAGAACCACACTTTCTCCCTGCTGTCATTGACCCCCATAACATTTGACGTCAACACTTTATCATGTTACTGTGGGTCTTACTTTGTGACTGTTGCTGTTAGTTCTTATACTTGCTGAAGACCCATGAACTTGGCTAGGCTATCAATATCTATAGAATCCATAATACTTCTTATTGATGTCACTGCCTACTATTCAGAGTATGTTCATCCACAGAATTGTCTTATGCCTTTATCATGACCACCCCCAAGGGCACTGCAGTTGTCTACATCAACACTTCACTCCTCTTTTTGAGTTACATGACATGAGCATGGGGCATGCCAGCCTCGTTTGTACATAGTTTATTTTTTACACACCTTATGGAAGGTTGGGTTCTACAGGTTCCCTTCTCCCTCCAATGGGGCACTCTTGACAATCCCACTATTTCTCTCTCTTACAAACAACACTCTCAGAAGAAGAAACATTGATGGATTTTGGCTATACGTATGCTCCTAACCTCATTCATCAGGGGGCATCTGTTATCTCTAAAATTTTGTCTGCAAATGGTTACAAGAATTCAGCAATGTCAAACAGTTATGAGGTCATCCATGGACCTGAATTAACACAAAAGAATTCACAAAGGGTCAAAACTATACAACTAGTGAAAAAATTTAAGGGCGCTATGAAGACACTGGGCACGTGTGCACATGCGCAAAACAGGAATTCGGAAATCACACACATGCGCACGATGCGTGACTATTGTCGCAAAAATCTGTGCACCTAAGAAATGACGCATTTATGAGAGTGGTTGGCCTCCCATCCACTTCTGGTTCAGCTTCCAAGTTGATTTGACACTCAAATCTGGACTGGATTCGATTGGGTGGTTGGTCAAAGACCTAGAAATTCCCTAATTAGCCTCTTTACACACTACAAACTAGTTGGACAATAACTCAAAGGAATGCTATAAAAGGCCATGGATAGACTTCATTTTTTAAGGAATTCATAGAAAAGTTATGCTGCCATTATTCTCTAGAGGAAACTTCTATCCTTGCCAAGAGTATACTTGCATCATTTCATTGGGCAATCCATCTCACCCCTTGAGTGGATTAGCAAAGAATTCTTTCACCATTTTCATTTTCATTTTCAAAGTTGTAAGAAGAGCTTATTTGTGGGGGTCCAAGAGCCCTCCCTTGGAGGAAGAAGGGACTCATAGTCCCCTTGCTTCTCGGTGTTTTCTTTCACTAATATCAGCCTTATCATTGGTGACATGGGTCTCATTGTTTCTTTTGTCCTTATGTCCCTATGTTTATCGATTTAGTTGTTGTTTTATTTCTTAGTTTAATTCTTAGTTGTTCTTTTTATATTTCTTTCTCTAACCCTTTTCCTTGCAGCTATCCTGCTTAGCAAACCCAACTAAGCTTGCAAGCACCTCTATTTTTCTCACTAAGGTGACAAAAGAGGCGCAACAACTTTGACTATCACAAAGTAACTTTAGTGTGTCCTTCATCCTTCCAAACTCACCAAAAAAACCTTTCAACCAAACTACCTCTTTACAAGCATATGAAGAAACTATGTATTATGCTTCTGTATAGGATAAAGCAACAATGTTTTATAGCTTTGACATCCAACTAATAGCTCCACCTGCAAGAGTAAAGACATAGCCTCAAGTCGACCTTCTCTTGTCCAAATAACCTGCAAAATCTGAATCAACATATCCACACACTAAATCACAACCATTGTTAAAGGTGATACAGTAATCACTTGTTCCCCTCAAATATCGAAGCACCCATTTCATTGTTTCCTAGTGCTCTTTACCTAGATTTTCCATATACTTGCTGACAACCCCAACTGCATGTGAAATTTTTGGCCTTGTACTAACCATTGCATACATTAGACTTCATACTGCATTAGCATATGGTATTCGAGACATATATTCCTTTTCTTCATTTATACTAGGACATAAACTTGAAGAAATCTTAAAATGGGAAGCCAAAGGGACTAAAACCGGTTTCACATCGTTCATACCAAACCTCAAAAGTATCTTCTCAATGTATTTCTGTTGTGACAACCAAAGCTTACCATTCCTCATATCTCTGAATATCTCCATGCCCAAAATCTTCCTTGCTGCTCCTAGATCTTTCATATCGAATGTCCTAGCCATATGAGCCTTTAACATGTTGATCTCAGTTAAGATTTTGCTTGCTAAAATCATATCGTCAATTTTTGTAGTTGTGTAATAGCATGCAGAACTGGTGCACATCTATAGCAACTGGTGTAACAACAACAATATTTCATCAAGACTTGGCTATTATACAAATTTTGAACATTAGTTGAACATTCATGGGTAAAATATGAGAAATGCTACCAATCAACATGTTAAGTAAATAAGAATATAAAAGAAAGATCAATGATTCATACCTTGGGAAAAGGGGTCTTAGCAAACATTATAGTAGGCATTTAGCATAGAAATGATAAGGTTGAATGAGAAAAATATATGGTGAAAAAGGGACATTTATGGGTCCTAACATGCCCCCCAATTGAAGACATTGCATGTCCTCATGCAAACCACATTCAAGCCTTACTCTGAATCTGAGTCAGAGAAGTAACTCCTCCAGTGCAAAATTATTAAGACAAATCGCTAAGTACTAGTATGGGAAAAAACTGTGTGTACCCCCAACATCTACTATTTTCAAAACACTGTCTAGGTTTCTTTGTCTTCAAGAACAGAATCAGTTTGAGTTGCTTGAGTTACAACCTATAAGTGGAACATATATTTTTGTGTAAAAGTTGTTGGTAAACCAGCTACTACTTTATGATGTTGAGATCTCCTCTACCTTACTTGTTCTTGTGGAACAGTAAAGTCATATTCTGTCTTAACTGAGAGTTTTGTTGGTTCTTCAGCCTGACGAGTGACTGGTAATTTCACTACCTTATACCCTACCTGAAAGTAAATATTACCACATTCATAGTGCATGTGCTCTCTATTTTCATCCATGACAGTTGTTTTCTTTGCTAATATATCCAAAGTTGACTCATATGAGTCTTGCTGTCAAGAAAACTGCAATTCTTTATTTAGGGAATCCAACTCTGCTTTGAGGCTTTCATTTTCCTTCATCAGTTTAGTAATCCTGGAATTTTCTGTTGTATCTTCTTCTCAATTTGAGAAAACAACTGAGCAAGTGGCACATCGTCATTATCCTCACTATTTTGTGTAACTGGTTCTTGTGTGGTAGATACACTAATGATAGTTGGTTCTTGTGGGACAGCCAATTCTGGCATGACTGGTTCTTGTGGGACAGTCTCTTCCTAGGCAGCTAGCTCTTGTGTAACAACTAAGTCTGGCATTACTGGTTCTTGTGTAACAACTAAGTTCTGGGAAGAGGTTGGTTCTTGTGTCGCAGTCATGTTGTGGGAAGGGACTGGTTCTTGTGTAACAGTCACTTCTTTAACAGCAGAGGATAATGGACGAAGAATGGGTATTGCATGTTTCATATTCTTCCATCCAACTACTTCTTCAGCAGACCTTGCTAACCTAGTTCTCCTCCTTGGTAATGTAGAGACAAATGTGGGGGTTTTCCTTTCCTTAGCTTTAGGAGAAGGAGGACGTTCTTCAACAACCAAACAAGGAGGAAAATATGGAATGATAGGGTTGGCTATAATCTATACTTCGTCACTCGATGAATGATGTACAGAATCATCAAGTGGAGCTGATGATTCTGCTGCAACTCGTTTACATCCAGCCTGTAGTGACAAAATGGTTTCTTGAAATTCCTTGCACAAGGTAAAACATGGGATAGGTATCTCCATAAAATCATTTAGCTGCTCACTCAGGTTAGTGTCATTGATTTCAAAATCTAGTAGTGTCTGAACATCAACAAAATCAGAACACTCTGTTGCAACAATAGGAGGGTTTTGAGTTGCTCCAGGTGCAACTCTGTCGATGTATTTCTGAGACCTGCCTCTAGTTTGACATTTTCTTTTCTGAGACAATTCACTAGCAGTGAAAGTAGGGACTTGAATGGCTATTGTAGCAATATAAGGGTTTTGAGTTGTTGCTGGTTCAACAGGAGATGAAGTCAACATAGTGGTTGTTACAGCGAGGGATGTAGCTGTTGTTGCAGTAGAGCTTGATAACCTAGTTCTCCTCCTAGGTAATGTAAAAATAAAAGCAGGGGTTTTCTTTTCCTTAGATTTAGGAGTAGGAGGGAGTTCCTCAACAACAGTTTTTGCAGCTGAGGGATAAGGCTCATGACTTGGTCCATGGATTGCATTGTCAATTACTGGCTCAATTACAACTATATGAATAGGGTTTAGTTGTTCCAACTCAACAATGTTGATTCTTTTCTGAGTGTTTTTAGAGGTGCTTATGGTTTTGCGTTTGGTTCTCATAGTCGACTTACGGGAAGTTACAGTCGTGGATTTAACTACTGGTGCAACCGAGGGCTGAGGATTTGGCTGCTCTGGGTTGGCCATAACAGTAGGCACATGAATTGGTTGTTCTTCCACTTCAAGTAATGGGTCATTATGAATGCTCATTCCTTTACGAATCAACAACCCTATCAGTCTGTGATTGGAAAGACAATTCATGGGATTCTTTGATTTCTTGACAAAGTTAGCCATATTATGCAAGGAATGAAGGAGGAAATAAGGGATGTTTATGATCTTCTGATGTCTTAAATGTGACAGTATGATAAAATCAGAAAAATAAACTACTTGATATCTTCCTTCGCATGTAATTTACCTTTTTACAAATTTTGATACTTTCCCCCATGGTTCTAGTAAGGAACTTACATCTGCACCTCGGCCCTAGGTCTGAACTTGTTCATTTTCCATGAGAAAACCCTTCTGTGCGTCGGGAAGATGTGATTTTTTGGTAAACCATCTTTCTCCTGTGGTTGAAAACCCTATCACAGCAACCACGGTTTCCTCTGTCACTGGAATCCTCACCCCGTGCACCATTGAATATCCTTCTGTGATATTTTGACTGAACTCCAATACCTCTGCTTGATTAAACCCCTGTAGATTCTTAAAATAAGAAATCCAACCAGCCTAAAGAAATATTTGGTAAACATTCGAGTGTAGCAGCAATGCATCCATATTTTTCGGTTCATACCTTACAGTCGATCCTTCCATGACGTTGTTTTAGAGTCTAATAGTCACATAGGAGGAGAAACCAGCACCTAAACCAGAGACACAACAATTTCGAATCATGGATTGCATAAAGAACATAGTGTCTGAGCAAAAATAAGCATGTTCGAAAGGTGGTGGAGGTGAATATAAAATGGGATTTGGACAGCATAGATTTTCTTTCCCCCCCCAACTAATCTGATTGGCTCTTGGTTCAACAAATTTAGGACAACCATCGATTAAGCATTGAAACTTTCCCCCATATCTACATCACTTTGACACGTAGGATTAGTAATGTACCTCATATCTTACCGCACGAACTGAACTGTCGGAATAAATGCACCAACCAACCACCATCTAATCCATGTGGAATAACTGTAATGATGAGAGATGGCTCTGGAATGTGAGAAATGATGATATGACAAGTGGAGCATAGGTGGAGTACTTTCTTTGGTTGACCAGTTGGAAACCTGTGGATGTGGAGTCAAGTAATGATGAAGCGACATTTTCTGACAGAGAGAGTGGAAAAGATAGTAGCTGAGATGACAAAACAATAGTGTTTCGGCATGGAAAGATAGTAGAGAGGGAAAGATTCATGGAGTATCAGCATGCAAAAATAGCAGAAATGCTAAAAATGGGTGAAGAAGCATGAAAAATAGCAAAAAGGATCAACAACAGTAGGTCTATCAACATGTAATTTGGTTGGAATGGTGGAATTATGTATAGCGGCATGTAAATCGGCCAAATTGTCAGAAAAGAGTGTAAAGTGATCACGGTGTAACAGCATGTAAAACAACAAAATGGTCGGGAAAATGGTGTAACATCATGTAAAAGTGATCATGGTGTAACAACATGTAAAATGGAAAAAATGGTTGGGAAAATGGTGTAACAGCATGTAAAGTGATCACAGTGTAACAACATGTAAAATGGCTGAACACAAAATCCCCTAGTTTGTAGGAAGTTTTTCAACTTCCAAAAACTAGTCCTTCAGCTTCCTCAGTTGTAGTCACCTTGCTACTCATCAATCCATCTGCACACAAGTAACTTCCTGATACCCTTCTAGGCTGAATTTATTAGAAAAGAAACATAAAAATTTGAAAAAGATAAAATACTTTAAGCAAAAACAGGAAAAAAGAAAATGCGCACAGTTTATTTATATACAAGGTTTTATTGAAAGTAAAAAGTTCTAAGGTTCAGAAGGGGAAGGAGCAAGCTCCTTTCCCTTTAAAAATTGATAATATGTATCAGTTGTGCATCTGCATCTAAATTCTTCCTTGGAAAGTGGACGATGATACAGGCACAAGCGATGACCATTTGCAAGTAAATGTGTATTGGATCCATCAATAGTGATCAATCTGATTGTCCCATTGGAAAAAATAGTGTCTACTTCGTAAGGTCCCAACCATATGGTACGCAGCTTAACCTGAAATTCTTTAAAACGTGAATCATACAATAGAGCCCAATCTCCCTTTTTTAATAACTTCTTCTTGATGACTCGGTCATGCCACTTGGTTCTTTGTTGTTGAATAACTGTGGTTTGATGAATAGCGTCCAAACGCTTTTCATCCAACTCATTTAGCTGTTGCAATCTGGCCTTCTGTGCTACAATCAATTCTAGATTGATTGTTGATGCAATTCTTAGGATTTTGATCTCAAACTCAATGGGAAAAACAAGACTCTTCCCATATACCAATTCATAAGGAGAAAAACCAGTTGTGTTCCTCCAAGTGGTTCGATAAGCCCATGGAGCTTCATGCAATCTATCAGACCAATCCCTACGATGTTCCCTGACTATCTTAGTAATAATAACTTCTATGACTTTGTTTGTACTTTCCACCTGTCCATTACCTTGGGGATGGTATGGAGAAGTTGTTCTATGCAAAACATGATACTTATTGAGTAGGGCTTCAAACTTAAGTGATGTGAAAGGTGGTCCCCCATTAGTGACTAACTCTCTGGGAACTCCAAACCTAACAAAGATATCTTCAAACAAGAATGCTAAGACAACTTCCTTTGAGGCCATGATGAGTGATTTTTCCTCTACCCACTTGGTCATGTAGTCTGTGCAGATGATCCAGATTATTTTCGGCACGAAATGAGAGCGGAGATATAATAAAGAGATGCACAGAGATATCGCGTATATCCAGTAATATAACAGAAATATATCAGATATGCAACCATAAACACAGAGATACAGTAATACACGATTTCTATTAATGAAAGAAATGTACAGAG
>JZKD02S1706051.1:491932-512561 GCA_000966675.3 Picea glauca
GCGCCAAAAGTCATGTGGGCCCCGTTTGGGTAAGTTGGTGCATCAACTTCCCAGGGTCGTAACTTTTGCATACGATCTCCGTTTTAGGCGTGTGATAGCTCATTGGAAAGGTATCCTTGAGGAGATTCATTTTGGGGCCTCAATCATGCCTTCGGCTATCATTGAGAACCTTGATCTCGAAAAAACTTCATTTAGGCCCTCAAAATGGGCCCGGAAGTGAAAACCTGCTAAAAATAGTAAATTGCCAAAATGGCCAGAAAATTGTTTTGAGCCATTTGGAAAATGTGGGTGGCCCCCGATATCCACCTGGATCAGCAGACCAAAATATAGACTTTCTCATTAGAAGGTGAGTTAATGGGCCCTACAAAATCTATGGCCCATCTTTCGAAAGGATCTAACACCACTTGAGGCTAGAGAGGCATCTCATCCCTATGATTTGGCTGGCCCATTCGTTGGAAACTCTCACAAGCTTGGACATACTTGTTTTCATCTTGAAATATTGTGGGCCAAAAATAGCCCAGCCTCAAAATTTTATGCTCGGTCCTTTTATCAGCAAAATGAACCCCACAAGGGCCATCATGGCAAGCTTTAATCAGATCATAAACTTCATTATCTCTCACACATCTTCTGATTTCTTGATCCATGCCTGTGTAGAAAAGATATCCCCCTATCTAATTATACCGAGCACTCTTCTGAATAATCTTCCTTCTTTCTCGGGGAGATAGATGTGGAGGTACCTTCCCTGCAACCAAATAATTAGCAATGTCTGCATACCAAGGTGAGTGAACAGATACTGCAAACAAATGTTCAACTGGAAAGGAATCATATATAGGGGAATTATCATCATTTATATTCAATCTTGAGAGAAAATTAGTAACCACATTTTCTTTGCCTGGTCTATCTACTATAGTGATGTCAAATTCTTGTAGTAATAACGACCATCTTGTTACTTGGGCATTAGTAATAGCTTTATTCATCAAATATTTAATTTTTGAATGATTAGTATGAATAAAAGTAGAATAACCAGTGAAATAATGCTTGAATTTATTCATTGCATAAACTACTGCCAAGAATTCTCTTTTTGTAACTGTATAATTTAACTCGGTAGGAGCCAAGTTCTTGTTGATATAGTAGATAGCATAGGGATATTTGTCCTCATGTTTCCCTAGCACTGCACCAATCGCAGTATCAGAGGCATCTAAAGAAATTTGAAATGGAAGAGCCCAATTGGGCCCTCTCAAAATGGGAGTTGTGGACAATTTTTGTTTCATATCTACAAAAGACAATTCGCACTTGTTAGTCCAACTAAGGTCAACATCTTTTGTTAATAGAAAAAATAAGGGAGAGGCAATTTTGGATTTTTTTAATGAATCTCCTGTAATATCCAACATACCCTAAAAAGATTCTTACCTCCTTCTGAGTTGATGGAGTTGGAATGTCCAAAATTACCTGGATTTTGGTTGGGTCTACCTGAATTCTTGCATAAGAAATGAAGTGTTCCAGCACCACACCTTCGCTCATCATCATATGAAACTTTTATGTACTTAGATAAAGATGATATTGTATGCATATTTTGAGTGCTTTTTCCATATTAGTGAAATCTTCATCGAAATTAGTACCATAAGGTGTAAATTCATCCATGAATATTTCCATACAATCATTCACCATATTAGAGAAAATACCAATTACAGCTCTTTGGAAAGTGGTTGGTGCATTACACATGCCAAATGGGAGAACCTTGTAGGAAAATGTACCCCAAGGGTTGGTAAAGGTGGTCTTATCTTGGTCCTATGGAGCAATGGTTATCTGGTTATAGCCACTAAATCCATCTAGGAAAGAGAAAAAAAAATTCCCAGATAGGTTATCTAGAACCTGATCAATGAATGGTAGAGGGAAATGATCCTTCTGCATGGCTTTGTTCAGGGATCTTTAGTCCACACACACTCTCCATTTACCATTCTTTTTAGACACAATAACCAATGGTGAAACCCACTTGCTGTCTGATATAGGGTAAATGAATCCTGCATTAAGAAGTTTTTGGAGTTCTTGTTTAACGATCTCTTTAATATTAGGGTTCATCCTCCTTTGGGGTTGTCAAATGGGTCGACATTCTTCCTTAATGTATATATGGTGGGTTCATAGTTCAGAGGGAATTTCTTTCATATCCATGTAATCCCAAGAAAATGCCTCTTTATGTTCAGTTAATAAATTCATCAAACGTCCAATTTCAGCAGACAATAAATCAGGATTGATGTTCAGGGTTTTTCCATGTTTGATTTCTACATCATTGCTCTTAGAACTGACTTTAGGAAATAATTCAGATGTTTCAGCATCTACTGTTACAGCTGAATTAACTTGATTTACAACAGTTTCAAAGAACATTTATGTGCTCACTCCTTTCTGGGCAGTAGGGTCAAAGATTCTACTCAATTGTTGGTACATGTTATGTGTAATAGCAGAGGGGTCACTGATAAAGCTATTGATTATCTCATCCTCTGTCTCATCTTTGAAACTCAGGTATTTTCCTATGGTCATCACAAGCAGAGCGCTTTCATCCTCAATGTCCATCCATAAAGAATTTTCAAGTTCCACACTGGGTGTAGCATGAGGATAAAGGGTAAGTTTCTTGGTATCATAACCATCATAGATGGTCATTGAACCATATCTACAACCAATGAAAGCATCAGCTATAGCTAACCATGGTCTTCCTAGAATTAGAGGATGACCCCCCAGATGGGTTTTAGGTTGTAATACGACAAAATCAGCAGGACATTTCCATGAATCAACTGAAATAACTAGATCATCGATTACTCCTTCTGGTTTGATAGTAGAACGATCAGCTAATTCTAAAACAATAGGAGTAGGTTAGACTTGCATTCTGATTTGCAGCAATTGTGTCGTCTCAATTGGCATAATGTTATTTGTTTCCCCTGAATCGACTAACACACCAGGAATAAATGTCTACCCAATTTTGATAGTGACTGTAGGGTTTCATGGGTCGCCATATTTAATAGGTGGTTTTTTGCCTAACAACAGTTCAGACAATTCTCCGACAACGTGTACTATGAGGGGGTCCCTAGGTTTCCTTCCAGGATTTTTTATGCAGAGTTCTCTCACAGTCTTCGCAAAAATAGGTACATCCTTAATTGCTTGCAATAGTGGAATTTTAACATGCAGATGTTGCAACTCTCCTAAGAGATTGAAGGATGGTAATTCCACAGTTTTGATAATTTCCAATCTTTCAGGGAATGGGGGTTCTGTTAATTCTATCATAGGTTCATTAGTCTCCTATGTATCAGTAGATGGTTTTTCCCCTGATTCCTTGTCTAATTCTGAAGATGGATCATCTTCAATTATTGGCTCAACTATTCTCCCTGATCTTAATTTTATCTCATCACAAGGCATAGGGGTAATGGACAGATCTGGCACATTATGTATATCAATATTTTGAATAGCCTTATTGTTTGGATTTGGGTTAGGTTGCACATGCATACAAGGTCGTAAGGCAGGATTGTTCTGTGGGGCATTAGGGGGTAACTACAGTTGTTGCTTCTGGTACTGGGGTTGGAATTGTTGTTGATAGGGGTTCTGTTGATGAGGGTTTTGATAAGTAAGTTGTTGTTGAGGGCCTCGCCAATATGGTTTCCATTTCCTAGGATGATTCTGTTGTTGGGGAATAGGTACCCATGCATTGGGATCCTGATAAGGAGGTGGCATCTGATTTGGAGGGGAGGCATTCATCTGGCCATATTGAAGTTGATTGTTCACATTATTCCAATAATTAAGTGCTACAGGAGAGAATTGAGGGTTTGTACCTTGACCTCGTAGCTTCCATTTTCCTCTCTGTGGTATTATATAGACAGCCTCTGGTTCCTCATTAGTTGCCTTCATTGATTCTTTTACACCTGGTAGGGAGGGACATTTTTCAGTGGCATGATCTAATTCACAAATAAGACATACCTAGACACTGTTTAGTGGGCACTCCCTTGGTGGATGTTTGTCTCTGCATTTCGGAAAGAAAATAGAAAATGCCTAATCTGATTCTGCTTGTTTTTGTTTGATCTGCACAGTATCAATTTGTGAAGAAAAATAGTTAATCATTTCTGTTTTGAAATCTTCTAAAAGATTATCTATTTCTGCTCTTGTTGCTCCTCCATTGGCTGATTTTTGTACCCTTGAAAAAGTGGCATCCCTGGTAGTTGACTTATTCCTTGTAGATCCTCGATAGCATCTCTTACAAAGATTTACAATGTCTTCATAGGATTGCTTAGATATATCTCCCTTGCCAAGCATATTCATCATATCTAAACAATCATCTCTAACTCCTTTTATAAAAATAGTTTTCAAAATGTCCTTACAAACATCTAGATGTCCAGAACTTTGTAGATTATACTGGAGTCGCTCCACAAAATCTTCAAGGGTCTCGTCCTCCTTTTGAGAAATTTTGAACAGTTCCTCTCTTTGTTCCCTTGTTCGACAGTAGTCTTGGTATCTGTTCAGGAAAAGCTGCCTCATTTGTCCCCATGTTGAAATATTCTCTCCTCCGAGGCTCATGAACCATCTTAACGTGTTACCCTTCAATGTAGCTAGAAACAATTTAAGCTTCTACGTAGTGGTAGTGTAGTCATAGCTTCTACACAGAATATCAAATTCAAACAAAATCTCATCTGGATCCTCAATAGATAATCCATGGAAATTTGGCAGGGCTAAGAGAGGTATGTTCTTCATAGGAGCTATCCCCTATGTGGGAACATTAGTAATGGGAAAAACTAGAGTAGAGATAGTATTTTCACCATTTTCCTGATCTTCATTGTTTGGTGGATTCTCACGGTTGAACTCTTCTTCATTATCTCCTTGATTTTCCATATGTTATCTTTCTCTCCACTCAATACGGAAAGTGCCCCACTCCTCTTTAGTGACTATTTGTCTATTGATATGATAAACAACTTATTTTGGCTTTTCCCTATTTTGAGCTACACTTTCTTCATCCTCAATATTCTCTAGTTTTGCATGCTAACTTGTCGGTGACAAATCTTCAGCTTCAGCTTCAGCCCCTGATGAAAATGATGTTTCAATTTGGGGTAGTTCTGATGAATAGGGAATATGTCTTCTTGGAGGATTTGAATGACAAAATATAGAACTCGAAGAAGAATCTGCTCTGGCTATAATCTCATCAACAAAGGTTAGCCTTCCCAGTGCAGGATTCCTTCCACCACGTCCTCTGGTACCTATTGGGTTAGTAGTTTTGGGAATACGTCCTCTTGTTCCTCAATTCATGCAAACTACTCATTCGTAAGAAAAGAAAACTAATGTGCTTACACGAATCTATAATTATCTTCCCCGGCAACAACGCCAAAATGTTGGGCACTTTAATTGTCTAAATAAATAGATAATTAAGGTGTTCAATATGAATTGTCAAACCCAGGGAAGTTTTGTTATTGTAAGATAATTTTGCACAGTCTATGCTAGATTTATGAAATCAAACACTAATCAAATTGCAATAAGGTAAATTAACACTAAAAGAAACATAATTGAAAATATGAACACTAACACAAGTTGTTGACACATCTAGAGTTCTAATCTATTGTTGCAGAATTGAAATCATACTTGCATAATTGAAATCTAATTTCTAGGAGTAGATTTTGATGAGTGTATAAGAATCCTGGATTATCTAATCTATTCTAATTTTCTATATTAATCTTGCAGAAATAAGTTCTGTACTAATTTTTGAAAGGAATTCTACTTAATTGCAGAAAGGGAATTCACACTTTTATTATCTTTTGCTTGAAAATGGAGATTTAGTCTAATGTAGAAAAGGGAAAGCAATTCTCTAGTAGTATTCAACAATTGACTAACTCTCATGAGACACACTGATGCGCATTTAACATAAAGGGACTGAACTGTAACAACAAATGTATTCTAGAAATGCTAAACAGATAAATCATCCAAATCAAGAAGTTAATCTAAAACTCAAAATAGAGGGGAGTCTGTGAGGAAGGTGGGCCCTTTGCTTCTCACTGAATCCACTTGATAAAGACTACAGTAGGTTAAATAAACTCAATTAACTTCTTTATTAACTCGCAAAAATGTTCAGATACAATATGCTTCACTTCACTCTCTGTTCCACAAGTAATCTTCGGTACCAATGATTACAAAAGATCTGCTATTTAAAGATGGAGTCATTCAGTTGAAACGGACTCAGAACAACCTTGAGAATCGAAAATTCTCATGTTGTTCATATGATATCAAGGATCTGTCATTATTAAAAAATTTGGAAATGATCCTGATCACCAGCGTGAGCCAAAACGTGTAACGACATTGAGGATCGGTCTTCATGATTCGGATTTGAATGATATACAAGATTCCAAGATCAGTGGGTATCTGTTGCAGTAGGTGTAACAACTTCCATGATTGGTGGACATCAGTTGCAGCAAGTGTAACAGCTTTCAAAAAAGGTGCGCAATTGTTGTAGTCGTGTAACAACATGCAGAAATGGCGCATAGTTGTAACAACTGGTGTAACAGCAACGATCTTTCTTCAAGACTTGGTTGTTCTACACATTTTGATCATTAGTGGAACATTCATGGGTAAAATATGAGAAATTCTACCAATCAACATGTTAAGTAAATAAGAATATAAAATCAATATCAATGATTCATACCTTGGGAAAAAGGGTCTTATTAAACATTATAGTAGGCATTTAGCATAGAAATGATAAGGTTGAATGAGAAAAAGATATAGTGAAAAAGGGACATTTTTGGGTCCTAACACAACCTATTTCTTTTTTCAATAGAGATTTAAGAGATGCTAAAGTCAAATATGACATCATGGAGAAACAAGCTTATGATTTGGTAAAGGCCCTAAAAGCTTTGAGAGTATATGTTCTTCATTCCAAAATTATTGCTTATGTTCCCTCAAGCACTATAAAATAAATTTTGATTCAGCCTGATATAGATGGTAAAAGGAGTAGGTGGATTGCTAAAATTTTGGATTTTGATCTTGATATGAAACCCACAAAGTTGGTGAAAGGTCAAGGTTTAGCTAGATTGTTAGTTGAATCAAAGAGTAAGGCACTAGGGGTAAATTTCATGAATGAAAATTCTGTAAATTAGCAAACTGATATTCCTAACAAAAGCTTACAAATTAGCTCAAAGTTGATAGAATGCAGTTGGTATAAGGAACTCATCCATTTCTTGAAAACATTGCAACCTCCTACTGAACTTGAGAAGACCAAAGTGGGGGATTTGAAGCTTAAATCAGTCAGGTATTTCATTGTTGATCATGTTCTATATTGGAAAGATCCTGTAGGGGTTATTTTAAGATGTTTGGATCCAGAAGAGGAAAAACAAACCATGACTGATTTTCATGAGAGTCTATGTGGAGGTCATCATTGTTGGAGGACTACAACATACAAAATACTTAGAGTTGGGTACTTCTGGCCTAGCCTATTCACTGATGTTTGTACAAATATCAGAACCTGTGATAAATGTCATAAATTCTCAAGCAAGCAGCAATTGAAATCTTTACCTCTAAATCCCATAGTGGTATTTGGTCCTTTCCAGTAGTGGGGATTAGACTTGATTGGAGAAATCCATCCAACTTCAAGTGGTTAGCATCGTTGGATTTTGAATTCTATTAATTACTTCACCAAGTGGATATAAGTCATTCCCACAAGAAATGAAACACATAAAGTAGTCATTGGCTTCCTAGAAGACATTCTGTCAAGGTTTGTTTGTCCTAACAAAATTGTTACTGATAATGATGTAGCTTTTAAAGTTGAGCCTTTGGTGAATTTTTGTGAAAATTTTGGGATTCACCTTATTCACTCTAATCCATACTACCCTCAAGGTAATGGATTAGCAGAATCCTCCAACAAAATCTTAGTAAATATCATAAAAAATATACTGGAGGATAAAAAACATCATGGGATTCAAAACTGAATTTTACTCTATGGGAAGACAGAGTAACCACCAAGAGATCAATTGGTACTACTCCATTTCAGTTGATCTATGGAACTGAAGTTGTTTTTACTACTCAACTAGCCTTACCTATGAAAACTTTTCTTCAAGATAAAGAAGGGGAAACATATGACATGATCTAGAGGATGCACCAACTTGTAGAAGTACAAAAAACCATGGAACAAATTTTTGATAAAGCACAAAGCCATGAAAAGAAAATCAAAGAAGCTTTTGACAAGAAGGTGAAGAAAGAATATTTTCAACTGGGAGATCTAGTACTCAAATGGGAGGCACAAAGGAAATATAAGGGAAAACATGGTAAATTCTAAGCCTTATGGATTGGTCCTTTTAATATTTATGAAGTTTTGCAAAATAACACTTTTAAATTACAGAGCTTGGAAGATATTGAATTTCTTAGTGGCCCAGTCAATGGGAATTTTCTGAAGAAATACTTTTCCTAAAATCCATGAGTGGCTTCCTTTCATTGTAAATATAAGTATTTAGTTAGTTTTATTTTCCTTCAGTAATCACTCCTATCCCAATGGATAAATCACTGGAACTGCATGTTCTTGGAGCCTCACAAGGAGGTCTCCATCCCCTGTGGAGCCAAATGTTAAAACATAAAATTGAAGGGGTCAAAAAATCACTTTGGTTTTGTTTTTTTAGTCATAAGGTTTTATAATTCCTAGGTTTGGGTCTTCCTGTTGTGGCCATAACTTAAATTTTGATATGAATAAGAAAATTTATTTTTATCCTTGGTTTAGAGTCTTTATATCATGATATTAGTCATCATCATGTTGACGGGAAAATTTGACCTGTCGTCAACTAGAAGAATAGATCTAGAACAGGGTTGTCTAAATAACCCAAGCCGTTTGGTGTAATCTATTATGACGGGTTTAATGGCTCCGTTATCCAACTAGGGTCCTAAAATAAACTCACTAATGCTAAAACTGTAATAATATATAAACTCTAATCTAATTATTTACAAATATATTCAACAAAAAAATAAATATGAACATGTCATTTATGTACATAATAATTACAGATTGCAAGTTTTCGGTGAATGCCTTGCAAAATCAATCTTTGGTAATCGTTCTCAAAAGTAGATAAAGAAAGCACATATTTTTTTTTGTATTTTTTGTTTTATAACCACATATATAAGAATCATAAATAAAACATGATTTGAAACAAAGATAGAGTGATGGTCAAAGCCAATCTAAAATTGTCTTGTTTCGCTAATAAATAAAATGACGAAAAATAGAAGCAAATAAAGATAACCTGTTACTAGTTTCTTAACGTGTCTATGCCTCTGTACGATCCAAAACTCCAATTGTCTTGCATGTGAAAGAAATCTGCAACAAGCTTATACCAAAGTCTCCTGAATAAATTCAAGGTGTCTTACTGACAGCTAGGCTGTAAAAACAAAATAGTAAACACTAAAGGTTTGGTGATCTTATAATTATGAATGATTACAATAAGAAAAATCTTTATATAAAACATTCATTTTATCAATAAACTACACATCATGCGTAAATCATGGTATTAAAATCGATATCACGATCATAGTGATAATTTGTGAAATAGAAAATTATGAACAACATTTAAAACATGAACAAAATGGAACATCATATGTCATTGAGACTAAAGCTATACAACATATTAATATTCCAAAATAAGAGAGACAAAACATAAATGAGACAGCATTCACATTGGTCTAAAGCCAAAATGTTATAAGTTGTTCCATCAAGTTCTGAAGATCATTTGTCCATAATCTGTTCCAAGTGAAGATGCTTTTACTTTCAGAATGAACAATATTTAAAGTGGTTTGAAATTCCATTTTTCTATCTCATAGAATAAGATAGGATTTCATGAGATCAAAATATTACAAAAATAAAGGGCTAACAGCCACTCATAACATAGTTGATTCTAGTCCAAAATTGACAAAAGCTTTTTTGAAAAATAGAAAGAAAAGAAACTACTAATTCTCTTAGATGCATAATTCAAATTTATTTCCCCCTAGATTATCAGCAACAAGATCTACTATTTCCTGAAAAATGAAATAGGAATAAGTTAGAAAATTACTCATAACTAATTTTAAAAGAAATTTTCCTTTTTTATTTAAAAGAGACTTGGCTACAAAATCGAAAGATTATGTAGCCAATCTTATCTTAGCAAACAAGATCAAATTTCAAACCAAATCAATTCAAAATAGATAACAAGAATAAAACAAGAAAGAAAATTGTTTTACCATTTTAGAATTTGACTAAAAATGGTCAGGTAGCTCAAAGTTTACTACATCCTTGACACTTGTTGCGTTTTTTATTATTATATTCCCTGTTCTTTTAATGCATTTGGATTTTCTTTTCTCAGTGATTCACTTTGAGTCGTGAGTGTTTTAATATAAGCCTGAAGAATGGGTATGTTGGTATAATATCGTTCGATCCAATGAAAACAAATGTCACATTGTACCGAAGAAACAACCTGTCGATGGAGTGTGCAGTCAAACATGGTTGTACCAACCTTACCTGTTATTTTCCCTTGACCAAGCCTGATACCAGAGAACCCCTCCTCTCCTTTGAGACACGGTGGAAAATTTATCACAAAGTCGTAGAGTTCAGTAGGAACAAATCCTTGATGATTTGGGTCTTCTAAAGCTAGAAAATATTCTATTTCAGAGTCCGAGACCTCATTGACCTCGATCGGACCAATCGAGCTCAAATGATTCTTGTTCTGATTCCTCAATTTTCTTGAAATAAGATGACCTTCTCTTTTGTTATGGAAACCTAAAGCTATGTGTTTTTTCTTTGCTTGTTTGCAAGGTTTTTTGACATCGGGATTTACAATGACGTTCTAGCCAGCATCGATTTTAGGCATAAGAGGTTCACTTACCTCTAATTCAACAGTCTTTTTCTCATATGAATACTAACTTGACATTGCTTTGTCTAGAGGGTTTTTGTTGAGAGATTCTGGTCCATTTCTTGGAATGTCGGGTTGTTTTTTAATTAGTGGCCCACCCAAAATAAGGTTTTCTACAGGATCGGTCATAGCGAAACCATTTCTTATCAAAAACCCATCCCAGAAATCACCCACGTTTGACAAGTGATGAATCAACAGAATTTTAATCAAGCCGTGATGGAACAAACTAGAGTCAACACTCTATCTCATATATCTTTTGGCCATTTTATACAGGCTTCTCCACAGATAAAAAGGCATGTTTAATTGAAAACCAATGAAATACATGAGCAATCGTATATGATAGAGGAAGAATAAACCATAAATACCCTCACAGGTCAAGAATTGTTTAAGAATCAACAGAAGTCCATGCCACCTAGGTTTAACCAAAGAGATGGGGATACGTTTTTCGCAACAGTTGATTTTCCTAGAGGTCAGGAAGAGGTTTCAAGGTACTTCTTCAATTTTTGAGTTTTTGAACCATTTATCACTAGTGCATGGAATCCCTATGGCTTCACTCACAAACCCCTCGGTTACCTCTAACTAGGTATCCCCAATTTTTTCTCTGCACCCATCGAAAGTCTGTGTGAAAGCCTTCGCCACCTGAAGGTTATAGCCTTCAAATATTTTAAGGAAAGCATCCCAGCCTTGGCTTTTTAAGTATTTGATTGCATTGTCGTGCGAGAGTAATTTCTGGAAGCCATTCGGCTCCAAGCGAACAACAGGAGACATAACAAATGCGACTAGAATGTAACAAGGGAGACTCAAAACAATTTTAGGTTTGAACGGTAGGAGCGATAGGAACAAAAACGAATGGATAATGAAGAAATGGCCATAATGAATCTTGTATGCTATCATAACACAGAGTGAGGGTAAACAACGAGGATTTGGTTGTCATTCTTTGTCATTCATGGTAATGAGAACTAGGCATACAGAGTCTAAAACCTATACCCGTAATGAAAGGTTCGCTAATGCCTTGTGCCAGCAAGGTGAGTTAAGTACAGAGTACAGTAGTTGCGCATTGATTTCCATGACTACTAGAACGACCATTGTGTTTACAAAGGGTTTTAAATGTATCAAAACAAAACTCCTCATAATTCAAATGCAAACCATCTAAGCATATAATAACTATATCAAAATCAAAGCAACGAAAATAGGTCAATTAAACATTGGATTTAGATTTGATATAAGCATGGTGGCCTTTAAAAGATGCATTCCAAGAATAGAAAATATAACACTAGGCTAGGTTTATGTTTGATTCATGCTTATAGTCATGAATCAACATAAAACAAAACGAAAGAACAGATAATAAGAGATAAATTAAAAATATTCTTTGACCCAACAAATATCTCAAATTATGAAATTTAGGTGAAGGCAGCTACAGAAAATGCAATTTCTTGTTTAAATAGAAAAAATATGTGGGGCTGCCAACACATGGCAAGGTAAATAGTCCTTATGAGTTACACTTTTGATCTTAAAATCATTACCATGACATGTCATGCCTCCAAGTTGTACTCAAGTTTTCCTTTGTCACTATCCAATCGTTTAGATGTCAATTCAAAAGTCAGATGTATTTGTTGCCAACTCATCATGAGAGTTCACAACATACTCATGAGTACCTCAAGCATTCATTTGTCATCATTGCAGTTAAGAAATGTGTCAAAGGGGATTGATTGGTTTTCAGCACCTTCATTTAACCAACTTTTCAGGGATTATGTCACAGATATTCTAATAGTCTCATTGAAGTGTGCAATTTGATTTTGAACTTGGCGCTGCGAAATGGTGCCGCAGACTTACTAAGAGGATCGTTGAAGTTTGGATAATTTGAAAATAGAAAACCTCAAGTTTACATGAATCAACATCAAAACCAGGTTTAACAGGTATCCTTGATGGTCTCCACACTATTAAAAGGTTCAGAAGAGGGGTTTACATTTCCTTATGCATTGGCGCTGCAAACTATTCAATATTATTTGCTTCCAACTTTTAAATCATTTCCCATGGTGACCTAAATTATGCATACCAATCCATACTGCTTTCTTGACCTCATGCATCTTTTCCTCTACTAAGAAGCCACCTTTCCCACTAAAATACCTCAGCGCTACAAACTAGTTTCTCTGATTCTACAAACTTGCCATTGTGAACGAGGTGTTGCGAACCCTCTGTACTCGAATTGTTGAAACCCTTGTCCTTTGCATCCATTTGAAGTTTAGTCTTAAATGATTGAATGATACCCCTATCAAACCTTAGATGTATGGTTGATCTTTTGTAGAACCAGGATTAACTTTGCATACATCATTGGCGCTGCAAACTGATATTTAGGCTATTAAAACTTTATTATTAGCAAAGAAAATTCACTTGTCTTCCTTCCATTGGAAATCTCAGTGGTTGTTCCATTATTTATCCTATTTGAAGTGTGCTCCATATCATACCTTGATGTGTATAGAGTGATGTGTATAATTCTTTGGACAAGGTGAGCCTTAAGAAAATAATTTTGTCATTAAAACCCTAAATTCATGTACTCTGTTTTCACACACCTAGTTGTCATAAAAAATTACAGAAAGCATTCTTATAGCAGTTGATATGGATAGCCAACAACACAAGAAGACTCACAAGGGAGGGGAGAATGTGAGGACAGAACCTTATGATATGAAACTCCTTAACTATGAACCTTTGTTCAAGGAAGCATTTTAGAGGGTAGGTTGTATAAATTTATGTCAAAAGATGCGGAGGGGGCATCCAAAGGTGGCCAAAGAATTTGCACTCAACTTTAATGGAAGTAAACCCAAAGTGGAGATGCTAGAGTTTGATGTTTCAGAGCATTCCATATCTATTGCAACAGAGATACCCAAAAGTAGAGAGAAATGGTTCAAATCTATGTCATTAAATTCTTCCTTCTCAAAGGAATTCCTTAACCAGAGTATCAGGAGGACAACTTGTCCAAAGGAGTACCTAGAATCCACATGATTGAATGTTTTGACAATATGTTGAGGGTTATCTAGAGATACTTCACATGTGATGGGAGGTTCAATACGGTGTACCAATACCACATCAATTTGTTGCTACACTTCACAGTAAAATAAGCCATGAACCTTCCATTTTATCTTTTTAGAAGCATTGGTAAGATTTATTACAAAGTTCAAGCCAAGTCAAAGCAAGTAGATACCAATGTCTTTCAGTCTAGCCTTATTAATATGTTAGTAATGGAAGAGTTGAGGAAGAAAAACCTTGATTGGGAAACCTTCCTAACCTCATCACAGCTTCAAATAGATGTTTCCCCCACTCCACAGTCCAAGAGACAAAGTCCTAATCCTATTGAGAGGATTGTGAATTCAGAGACTAGTAGGAGTAAAAGGGTGAATATGAGTGATAAAGTTGATAGAGCCTATTGGCATAGGGGCAGACCCAGGGTTTAGCTTCAATAGCACACCAACAAGCCCTAGCTACTAGCCCTTTTAGCAACACCTGCGAGGCATATGTAGTCTCACCCGAAGAAACTATGAGGGGGTTGTAGGATAGAAATGTCTACAACCAAAGGGAATATCAAGTGGATCTAACAAAACAGCAACACAACCATCATCTATCAAGTACCTTCTTAGATATACTCCACACAACTATAGATGCGATCTACCACAGCAATGCAAATAAAAATATAACAATGACAAAGATCAAAGCATCAATCACACATATGACACAAGATATACGTGGTTCACCCTCTCCCTAGGGCTACATCCACAGAACTGTGCTTATGATATATTGAGATAAAGCATACAGTTCTTGTCTACACTCTTAGCTAGCAGATCTTCTCTCTTCTTCTCTTTTCCTCTCCCCTTCCTGTGCACCCAGCTACATGACTTGACCTTCGCACCTAGTTGAATATCTTACAATACCATAAGGCTCTCACAATTAGCACTTCTCTCTCACAATACAATAATCAATAATACAACTAGATCAACCACAATATCATACCAACCAAACCCAGGTCCTTTAGACCTTTATTTATACATTACAATAATTCATCGACAGCCTTAGGCCATAACCTAGGTGTCCAAAACCCTAAGTCAACTTGACCCATATTTTCAAGGCTTCACCAACCTATCTTTCCTTCCTTCTCGTGTGGTGCTCCAAAGAAATTGTTGACATCTTCTTGTGCTCGTTGAGTTTTCCAAGATCCATCTATCTTATTGATTTCTCATCCTCGTTCTCCTCGTCCAACGACTTTCTTTCCTTAGAATTCACTCCATATTTTTTGCTCTTTTTCTCACTTCGCCCCAATCTCAGTCACTGTTTCTTCCACGAAGTTTGAATTTTGCCTTTTATTCCTTGATATTTGTTTTCTTCCATAGCCAAGGGCCAATAGGCCCCCAACACTCACCTATGACTCGTCCCGAGGCACTTCAGATCTGATCCTTTTGTTTTTATTCGACTGGAGACTGCGCAGTGCATCCTTTGCTTTCTTCTCTATGCCTCCTTTCCTTCCTTCCTTCCTTCCTTCCTTCCTTGTTCAGATTGTCTTTTCTATGTCTGGTACCCAGTTTCAACTGCACCTGGTACCTAGACCCTTTTCCTCATGCTTTTACTAAGAGTTGCGAGGAAGATGGTTGTCATAGTACAATTTCAACCTACTCTGATTCACAAAATTTATGACTTCAAATTTCCCTAGCCAGTGGGTTCAAAACTTCCCTAGATGCTTCAGAAAACTACTTTCATACACTAACACCATGTCTCCTTGCTTAATTGTCTTCTTCTTGATGTACTTGTCATGATAGGCCTTTTCTCTTTTTTTTTTCACCTGCTGGTGAAATCCTGCAATGAATCTATCTTCTTCCAATTCAACCAACTTTGCAAGCCGCTCTTGCAGAGCACCTGTATCATCCATATTTGTAAAGGCTGCAATCCTTAGGCTTGGTACCAAATATTCCATTGGGACAACTGCTTCAAGACCATAGACCAACTTAAAGGGGGTCTGCATGGTCAACTTCTTACAAGTGGTTCTATAGGCCCATAACACTGCTGGTACTCTCAAATCCCAGTCATCCCTATTCACAGTGAATATCTCTATCAGCGTTGTCTCCAAGATATTTTTGAATGCTTCGACTATCATGTTCTCTTGTGGATGGTTGAATGCTTTGACTGTCATGTTGTCTTGTGGATGGTAAGGAGTGCTCTTATGGTGATGTACTTCAAATTCATGAGTCAAATATTCAATAGTCTTATTAATAAAATGATTTCCTTGATCGCTCATCAAGGTCTTTGGGCATCCAAACCTAGTTATGACATCATCAAATATAAAGAACGCAGTTGTAGTTGCACTACAATTTTTAACTTCTCTTGCTTCTTCCCATCTGGTCAAGTACTATGTCGCAGTGATGATGTATCTTTCTCCTGTGCGCTTCCCTGGTGGGTTGATAGGTCCCAAAAAATCAATGGCCCATTTCTCGAAGGATTGTAAGGTTAGTTGAGGAGATAACAACATCTCATCTCTTCTGGATGGTTTCCCAACTCTTTGGTATACATCGTAGGCCTTGTAATAGTCTTTAGCATCTCTGTGTAAGGTAGGCCACCAAAGTTCAGATCTATGTATCTTTTGCGTTGTTTCTTTCTCAGTGTAGTTCCCTCCTACGATGCCCTCATGTGCTTCTGCGAGGATCAATGGTCACTCTGCCTCCATAACACATCTCCTTAATATCTCATCGGGTCCCATCTTGTATAGTTGTCCAGCTATAAGTGAAAAATCTGTAGCACGTACTACGAGTTGTTTCTTCTACATAATTGTATAATCACTAGGTGCCATTCCTGTAGACAGGAACTGGACTATCTCTACGATGTGATCATCAACCTTCCTAATGGCCAACAACTGTGCATCTGGCAGTGTGTCCTCCAAACTAGTTAGTTCCTCTCCATGCTCCAACCTAGACAAGTGGTTAGGTCCCTTGTTCATTCTCCCTAGATTAACCATAATATTGAAATCATATTCTTGAAATAATAGCAGCCATATGAAAATTACCCCCCCTCCAACATTGGCTTGTTGACCAAGTATTTCAGTGCAGAGTGGTCAATGAACATCTTAAAATGTCCTCCCAACAAATAGTGTCTAAATTTCTGCAATGCATACACCATGGCTAATCCTTCTCTTTTAGTAATGGTGTAATTAATCTCTATTATAGATAACTTCCTGCTGGAAAAGGCTAGCGGGTGGTCAATATCTCCTGCTCCAGGTTGTGCTAACACCACTCCCAATGCAATGGAGGATTCATCGACATGCACATGAAATTCTTTGCTCCAATTTGGGAAAACCAATATCGACGCAGTAACCATCTTATGTTTTAGTGTGTCGAAGCTCTGCTGGCATTCTTCTGTCCATTGAAAGTGGAAATCTTTCTTCAACAGCTTTTCCATGGGTTTTGTAATCTGTGCATACCCCTTTATGAACTTCTTGTAGTATATTGTATGTCCCAACACAGTGTGCATCTGTCTTACTGAAGTAGGGGAAGGTAGATCAACTATAATGGCAATCTTAGATGTATCCACCAACAACCCTTTCTTGCATACAATATGTCTTAGAAAAACTCCAAAAGGTGATAAAAAGATGCACTTCCTTAGATTCATGGAAACCTGGCATTCCTTGCATTTATCCAACATTAGTCTTATACATTCAATGTGATCTTTCAATAAGCTAAACACAGTCCAATCATCAAAATATGCTTCTAGAAATTTATGTAAAAATATTTGAACGTTTTGACCACTACCCTGGGAAAGATGGCTAGTGTGTTCTTCAATCCAAATGGCATCATTGTATACTAGTAGGATCCCCATTATGTTGCAAAGGTGGTCTTGTGGCGATCTTCCTTGGCAATCCTGATCTAATGGTATCCTGAAAATCCATCTATGAAAGAGTAAACCTCCTGTCTTCCCACATTGTCTAAAACTTTGTCTGTGAATGGTGTAGGAAATGGGTCATGCAAATAGGCATCATTCAGCTTCTTGAGATCTACGCAGATCCTGATCTCTCCTGTCTTCTTGTCTTGTACTACCATAGGACTAATCCATTCTGATTCTTCGATAGGTTCTATGATTCCTACTTCTAGCATTCTGTCGAGCTCAACCTTGACTTTCTCCTTATATTTTGGGTTCAATCTATATGGTCTCTATTTGAAAAGACTTGCATCTGGATTCAAGGGAATTTTCATTTCCCCCATGGGCCCTTTAATTCCCTTCATATCTATAAATTTTGTTGGAAAAAGAACCTGATATTCATGCAGCAATTCTGTGATTTTATCAATAGTGGCTTCATCCCAATAATCTCCAACATTTGCTAGTTTAGGTGTCTCCTCCATTCCTATATTGAATTTCTTAATCTTGATTGGTTGTCCAATGAATGATAGCTCAACTCCTGGTCCTTCCACATCTCTTTGGCATTTTTTTTCTGCAATTTTCACCTTCCTTGGATCATCGTCTTCATCAACATTGATACTATAATAGACTTGCAAGTTCTGAAAAGGCACAGTCCATATATTCACTTCCTGATCCTTAGGGAGGCTAGGTGCCTCCTCAAACACTTTTTGTCTGACAATTCGTAGTGCTTGATCCACTATATGATATTGGATTTCAAACAATAATGTGGTTACAAAGTTCTGAATCATACCTTCCCAATTTGCAGTGATGAGGCACAATTCATCTTGTAGGTACCAATTGATAGGGGTTGTATCGAGAGTGTTAATAAATTTATGCACCCACTTCTCTTGAGGAATACTACTCTAGGACTCCTCACAACTTTGCACATGGTCTTTCGGACAACTCTGACCTGTGTATCTAACTTCGCACCCCTCAATCTGGTCGGAGAACCGCGTTGTCATTAAAGTGCGGCATTGCATCCATTCTGCAATATTATTCTTATGTGTTCCCCATCATCTTGTTGGAGTTTCTTTCAGTTCCTCGTCCAATGACAACAACCTCTATTGTGCTGATACAACTTCTTCAAATTCCAACAAGAAATTGTCTAAGAGATTCAAACCATCAAAGGTAGGCAAGTTACTTACTGTTGTGTCGATCCAACGCACTTCTCTGGTCAATCTAGCGCATCTCTGCCAAAAAATTAATGCATCTTATTCTCCCAGTTCTCTAGAGCTTCTTCTGAGTCTGATGAACATGCACTCTCACTTTGCTAGCTCAAATTCCTATCTACTGTAGGATTGATGTAATCCTGCTATCTGGCTATCAACTTGTAAATATTCTCTAATTCATATGCTCGCTCTTCTTCTCTGATAGTCTTTGTGTATCTTTGACCTTCATCAGGATCCAAAGGTGCAATGACCCTAAGGCCATTCCCTTCAAATTTCATTCTTCTTTTCTTTAGAATAACCATAGTGGAATTATTAAAGGCCCAATCGATTCCTAGCAGCGCAGAATAAGGACAACTCTCATCCACAATTTCAATGACTTCAAAATGTAAAAATGTCCTTACCTCATTGATGTCCATAGGGACATGCTCCAGCCTCCCAAAGGGGATTACTGCCTATTGATTATCCATCCTGAGACTGATAGGTGACTAGACCAACTTCGGTTTGCCCATTAGTGCCTAGGTCTATTTTTTCATGACATTGACCTCTGACCCTAAGTCAAAGAACACATATTGTTAATCCCTAATATTGGCTTATTACCCCTTAATTGGGGAATATTACATTAGTAATTTTATTTTATTTATGTCATCTTTATTCCATTAGTTGTAATTATACCTCCTAGTCTCCTATATATACCAAGCAGACATTTTCATTTGGAGTCATCTTGTACTTGAACATTTATGTGGGATAAAAGGAGGTTTCCCCCTCGAAGAGGATTATTATCTAAAATTATCTCTTTTTCAAGGCGTTAAGTACTTATTCTGAGGTTTTTCTATGCTATATTTATATTTGATTCTTAACATATGGCATCAAAGCTCAAGGTCTTGGGGTTTCGCTGCTACATCTGAGACACATTGGAATTTTCACTATAAATTTTTTTATACAACGTTTCAAAAGAAACGTCTTGGAGGATGTTTAGTAGATGGATCAAGGTACGTTGCGTTAAAATTCTAGATCTTGAGGCCTTACACTTTCGGAGATACACCCTGTGCAAGATATGGTTCTGGAGTCATCCTCAACTGAGTCATTGCAGAAGTTTCACTATAAAAAAAGTTTTTGTAACGTTTCAGACCCTAAAATCTAGAGAATATTCACAGACATTATTAAGGTATCTGTGGTAAAAATTTCAGATTCTACGTCATCTTACATTTGTAGATAAACCCTGTGGAAGATAGGGTATCTGACTAGTCCTATTGACTAGTCTCAAGAAGTTGTTCCAGGTAAAACAATCATAACATCTTCCTAGAGTATCCAAATTGAGTGAGACTAGTTTCAATGGATAGTGAACAGTCTATAGTATTTCTGGTAGGTGTTTCAGAATTTTATATCAATTATTTTGTGTGGGGCACGCTATAAGAGTGAGATCACCTGGAAATGACAAAAATAAGCAAGTTGTGGGGAAGTTACCGTAAATTCCACTTGGCACATCCAATTTTGATCAGACCTATGGAATTTCAGAGAATAAATATCATAGAACTACATAAAATAAAGTTTCATACCCAGAAGGGATGAAACTTGGGAGATACAACAGAAGAAAGATTGTCTAGCAAAACCACCTCAAAATCAAGGTTCAAAAGTGATACTTGGCCAACATGCCACCCA
>JZKD02S1706051.1:627686-646973 GCA_000966675.3 Picea glauca
TCTTCAATTATTTAGAAGTGTGTGAATCATCTTAATGGCTCTACCTTATATATAATTTTCGTTTTTTTGTGTCTCTTGGAATCTCCCAAGTGTAACATTGTAACCAAAAAAATGTTCATCCTTGATGCATTTTAGTCATTACAATCATGTGTCTCATTGATATTTTGATCACTAAACCTAATTTCCAAATATGCATGTCTTATAACATCTTTAGACTTTTAGGGGTGGTTGTTTTCCTTCACTAAAAGTGCAATAGTGGTAGTTTGGAAAAAAAAAAAAAACTCCAAAAGCACTAAAAACACTTTTGGGGGTGATTTGAAGCCTCTCCCCAAAGGCATTGTTAGGGGTGGTTCAAAACCACCCTCAAAGTGCCATGTAGAGGCGGTTCAAATAATTGGGGTACTTTCTATGAAGCTTATTTATGTTGACAACTCTAAYATTTGAAATTATAATAATTTTGGTTCATAAGGAATTTTTGTTTGAGCTTTAGATGCATAAGATAAGACATTGGTTTACATTGTTTGAAATTTGGATATTGACAATACACTATGGGATCAATGATATCCTAACTTGAGAAGCCTTGGGAAGAGAAAATTAATTTTTGCATTGATCTAGGTGGATATTGGTGGCCACCCACCTATTCCACTTGGACCCACACCATTGAACTTCTTTCAGTGTTTCAGTTTCCTTAATTGTAGCACAATTTAGTATTTTTAGAAGTTCTTCGGGTCCTGAATTTTCGAAGTTATTTTGAGGCCCTAAACGACGTTTTTGGGCATGAATGCTGCGGCGAATATGAGTCTGTTCCAGAGTCAATATTTACTATCAATAGTGTATTCCTCGGATAGATATTTCTAACGATGTATCATGTGCGTCAAACAAATATAGTATGCCAAAGTTACGACCCCGGGAAATTGATGTACCAATTTACCCCAACGGGGCCCATATTCTGGCATTTCATCTCCTAGGGTTAGGTTTTTGGATGTTTAGGGTTTTCCATTGTTTCTCAATAATATATAGGTCTTCAAGCTTCATTGTAACATAGATTTTAGAGGCTAGTAGTTGCCACATCTCTTCTCAGAGATAAGCTACCAGTGCCCTAGCTAGTTTATTTCCATTCTGTCTGTAAGCATTTTTCAGTCATTTGTTATTAATGAAATGAAGTCTTATTTCCATTGCATCTCTGCGTTTATGTGTATTTTTGTATTTCATTGTCTTCCTACATAAATATGGATTAGTGGTATCAAAGCAGTATGCTTGTTCTTGATCTTTCTTTGCATGTCCCCAATGAGGTCGGGCTATAAGGAGTTGGGGATCAATCTGGTTAAACCTTTTCAAGATCAGCCTTGCAAACCCCGACGACCACCCATGGGGGAAGAAAAGAAAGATGAGGGAGAAGGATATCCTATCAAAATGTTGCTCGAGGAGGCCCTCAAGAAACAAAGGAATGCAATGATGGACAACTTTTCCCAGATTCTTCAATGGATTTCCACTAGCAGTGCATCGACATCCAACAACCACTCTAGACGCACCACTCCTTTTAAGGTACAAGTAAACTTTGAGATTCCCATATTTGAGGGCCAAATAGATGAAGATGTCATAGATAGATGGTTGAATCTGTTAGAAGGATATTTCTTGGTTCATGAATTTTTCGGCCGAGAAAGGATTATTTTCGCACTCCTCAAATCCACCCCCCATGTCAAGGATTGGTGGGAAACCTACTCAGAGAAACAGGGCGATGGGGAACCCTCTTTGTTCTTGGCCACACCTACTTGAAATTCTTTCCGAGATGCCATCAAGGAACAATATTATCCCATGGGGAGCTATGAGGACAAATACATACAATGGACTACGCTGCAACAACAAAGGGACCAAGATGTGCATGAGATGACGAATCTGTTTCATACCCTACGCACAAAGTTGGGTATCAAAGATTCAAAGAAACATTTGGTGTTAAAGTACCACATATGTCTACATGGATACATTCAGGAGGAAATGGAGTTCCTTGACATCTCCTCGCTTGGTGTGGCATACCGATATGCTGCCAAGATTGAGCAGAAGTTCAAACAAAAAATGCGAGACTTTGGGTCTGTGAATTAGAAGCAAGGGAAAGGTACCTCCAAACTGCAGAAAAAAGGACCAAGCCAAGGTGGGGCAGCCTAGGACAACCCACCAAAACCAAAGGAAAAGAACAACACCACAAAGCCAAAAAAGGACATGTGGAAGTGGTGTGAGTTCCATAAGAGCTCCACTCACAACACAAGTGAGTGTCGGGCCAAGCAATCATTGGTAGCCGAGTTGAAGGCTTCTGAGTCAGATGCATGCTCCGACTCTAAATCAGAACCCGACAAGGGGAATGATAGGGGGAAGCAGATTATCGATGCGAAGCCCAACTCCACCATTGCCACCACAAAGATCCAGAAGGAGGAACCAGAAGATCCATAGGAGGCGGAGCGGTTCTTCCATTCCAAGATGTGGGTAACGGGTTCCCCATTGCAGTTCATTATCGATAGCGGGAGCTAGAAGAACCTCATCTCGGTAGAGGTCGTGAAGTGGCTGGGCTTTCCGACCACAACACATCTACAACCATACACCAACAGGTGGTTGCACCAAGGACGGGACCTCCGCATTAGCCAACAATGTCGCCTTCCCTACAACATCAAGCCCTTCATGGATGAGGTATTATGTGACATTGCTCCTCTTGATGTTTCTAATGTATTATTAGGCCAACCATACTTGTGGAAGAGACATGTTGTGTATGAGTCCAGGCCTCATGTTGTTATTATCACCTTGGGAAATAAGTTGTACAGGATACCAGAGATAGCACCGCCTACCACCATCTCTATGGTTACTACAAAACAATGCAGTAAGCTCATTTCCAAAACTAGGAAATTTGTTTACCTGATGATCTTCCCTTAGGGAAAGAGGAAGACTATGGCCATGATCTCCAGACAGGGCCCCACTGCATGAAAACAATAGATGGATAAGGTAGTGGAGGTGTATGAGGACATTTTCACCTCCCCCACAGGGTGCCTCTACACTACCAGGTCAAGCACCCCATCGATCTAACCCCAGGTGAGCCACTACCCAATGGATCCAACTATCGGCGCTCTATTATGGAGAATGACGAAATCAAGAGGAAGATTCAGGAGATGTTGCAGAAAGGTCACATCCGACCGATTTCATCACCCTGTGGGAGCCCGATCATGTTGGTGCATAAGAAGGATGGGACTTGGAGACTTTGCATTGACTATCAGGCACTGAACAAGATCATTGTTTGGAATAGGTACTCGATCCCACGGATTGATGACCTCCTGGACCAGCTCAAGGGGGTGAAATATTTCAGCAAGATTGACTTGAAGTCGGGGTATCACCAAGTACCAATCGAACCCTCTAATTTGTGGAAGACTGCCTTCAAATCCAAGGAGGGCCTTTTCGAATGGTTGGTCATGCCATTCGGGTTGACAAATGCCCCTGCAACCTTCATGAGGCTAATGGATGACATCCTAAAGCCATTCACCAACTCATTTGTACTGGTGTACTTGTATGACATTATGATCTTCAGCCAAACTTGGGAAGAGCACCTCCACCACATCTGACAGGTCCTCCAAACACTACGGCAACACAAGTTGTGTGCCAATTTGGAGAAATGCACTTTTGGCATGACCTAGGTTTAGTATCTGGAATACATTATTGATGAGCGGGGGGTGCATGTGGATCCAACAAAGATCCAAGTCATTCGGGATTGGCCATCCCCAACCACCCTAATAGATCTCTGCAGCCTTTTAGTTCTTGCCAATTTCTACCGTAGGTTTGTGTTGGGATTATCTCATATCACTTGGCCCTTGAGTCAAGTCACCAAGGGAGGAGCTAAAGCAAAATTATTTTGGTCTGAATCTCAACAGAAGGTGTTCAGGGAGTTGAAGCATCGCCTCTTCTCTACACCAGTGTTCAAATTACCAGACTTGCAACAACCATTTGAGATTGAGTTAGATGAATCTAACTATGCCATTGGGGCAGTCCTTACTCAACATGGGCATCTAGTGGCATATCACAGTGAGACACTTTTAAACATAGTCTGGAAGTATCCCACTTATGACAAATAAATGCATTCCATTGTGTAGGCTTGTCGGCAATGGAAGAATTACATTTTGGGAAGGGAAACGGTCATCCACATAGACCACCGACCCCTGCAGTTCATATAGACACAAGGGAAGTTGCAGAACGATCACCATCAGAAGTGGTCCACATACCTGCAACAGTTTCATTTGAGCATTAAGTACAAGAAAGGCAACACCAATAATGTTGCATACTTCCTCAGCCGACCACCCATCATGGTGCTAACCACTATGCTCAACTCTTGTGGGCATGAGACTTCTAATTGGCCACTTCTCTACACAAGTGATCCAGAATTTGGCCACACATACAATACACTCTTGGAGGGTAAGAAAGTTCCCAAATTTCACCTCCAGGATGCCCTGCTTTGTCACCTGGGACACCTTTGTGTTCCTTCAAGCGAGCGTGCCAAGATGATTTGGGAGGCGCATTACAGTTTGGTCGTTGGGAATTTAAGGGTCGAGAAAACCATGGCAGTACTGCAAAAGTATTTATATTGGCTGAACCTTCGACAGGATGTCAGGAAGTACATCAAGTTCTGCACTGCTTGCGCCATTGCCAAAAAGACCATCAAGAAGTAATGCCTCTATACTCCACTTCCTACCTACAGTTGACCTTGGGAATCCATCTCTATGGATTACATGTCGATCCTTCTATCTACTAAGAATGGCAATGACTTTGTTTTTGTGGTCGTCGACCGATTCTCGAAGATGTCCATTATGATGGTCTGCAAGAAGAATATCATAGCAGAAGCCACTGCTAAACTCTTCTTTGAACGAGTGTGGGTACACTTTGGGATCCCACAGTCTATTATCTTAGATCAGGATAGCAAGTTCCTCAGTACATTTTGGTCCAGCCTCTGGTCGATGCTGGACACCAAGCTCACCAATTCCACAACTTTCCATCTACAAATTGATGGACAGACAGAGGTCGTCAACCGAATGATTGTACACATTATGCACATGTACAACTCAAAGCATCCATGCACATGGGATGAGAGCCTCCCCTATGTACAACATAGCTACAACCAGGCTCTCCATATCTCAACTAGCCACAGCCCCTTTCAAGTGGGCTTGGGATTCCAGCCACTATGTCCCATTGACGTAGCCATGCCATTTGCAGCTACTCGACCAGATTCATCCCATGTCCAATCTAAGGCTGACAAGGCAAATAGCTTCATTGAGCACATTCAGCACATCTGCCAACAGGTTCATGACATCTTGGACAGAGCCAATGCTAAGTACAAGAAACGACATGATCTACATCGGGTGCCACACAACTTCCAAGTGGGCGACAAAGTGTGGCTACATTTGCAAAAGGAGTGCCTCGTTGGACCCTACTGCAAGATTCGCCCGCTCTAATATGGTCCATACACCATCACCAAGGGTGTAGGGGACAATTCCTTTGAGCTCGTTATTCCACCATTCCTTGGTCTTCACCCAGTGTTCAATGTGGACCGCCTTCGACCCTACTTTCCACCTCTACTAGACACATTTGACATGGCAGAACAACTCACACCAATAGAGTTAAACCCAGATTGCATGGAACAAGCCACAACTGATCAAATTATGGACACACAGATCAATAAAACCCGCCAACATAGGATCCAGCTATATCGAGTTGTCAAAGCAGGCCAACTCCTTCACCAGGGAAAGTGGTTCACCAGGGACCAAGTTCAGCAGAAGTTTTCTCATCTCATGGAGGAACTCAACGCAATGGGGACCATTTCTTCCTAAGGGGGTAGGACTAATCTAGGTGGATATTGGTGGCCACCCGCCTATTCCACTTGGACCCACACCATTGAAATTCTTTCAGTTTTTCAGTTTCCTTAATTGTAGCACAATTTACTATTTTTAGCAGTTCTTCAGGTCCTGAACTTCTGGAGCTGTTTTGAGGCCCTAAAGGACGTTTTTTGGGCATGAATGCTGCGGTGAATTTCTTTCCATTGCGGCCTCAATATTCTCTCTTAGCAATGTAGTCCTTCGATAGATATTTCTAACGATGTATCATGTGCGTCAAACAAAGATAGTATGCCAAAGTTACGACCCCGAGAAATTGATGTACCAATTTACCCCAACGGGGCCCATATTCTAGCGTTTCATCTCCTAGGGTTAGTTTTTTGGATGTTTAGGGTTTTCCATTGTTTCTAAATAATATATAGGCCTTCGAGCCTCATTGTAACACAGAGTTTAGAGGCCAGTAGCCGCCACATCTCTTCTCAGAGATAAGCTACCATCGCCCTAGCTAATTTATTTCCATTCTGTCTATAAGCATTTTTCAGTCATTTGTTATTAATGAAATGAAGTCTTATTTCCACTAAATCTCTGTGTTTATGTTTATTTTTTTATTTCATTGTGTTCCTACATAAATCTGGATCAGTGGTATCAGAGTGGTCTGCTCGTTCTCCATCTTTCTTTGCATGTCCCCAACAAGGTCAAGGTATAAGGAGTTGGGGATCGATCTGGTTGAACCTTTGCAAGATCAGCCTCGCAAACCCCGAAAACCGCCCATGGGTGAAGAAAAGAAATATGAGGGAGAAAGAGATCCTATCAAAATGTTGCTTGAGGAGGCCCTCGAGAAACAAAGGAACACGATGATGGACAACTTTGCCCAGATTCTTCAATGGATTCCCACTAGCGGCGCATCGACATCCAACAGCCACTCTGGAGGCACCAGTCCTTTTAAGGTACAAGTAAACTTTGACATTCTTATATTTGAGGGTCAAATAGATGCAGATGTCATAGATAGATGGTTGAATCTATTAGAAGTATATTTCTCAGTTCATGAATTTTCCAACCGAGAAAGGATTATTTTCGCACTCCTCAAATCCGCCCCCCATGTCAAGGACTGGTGGGAAACCTACTTGGAGAAACAGGGCGAGGGGTAACCCTCTTTGTTCTTGGCCACACTCACTTTGAATTCTTTATGAGATGCCATCAAGGAACAATATTATCCCGTGGGGACCTATGAGGACAAATACATACAATGGACTACACTGCGGCAGCAAAGGGACCAAGATGTGCATGAGATGACGAATCTGTTTCATACCCTATGCAAAAAGTTGGGTATCAAAGATTCAGAGAAACATTTGGTGTTAAAGTACTGCAATTTTCTGCATAGATACATTCAGGAGGAAATGGAGTTCCTCTACATCTCCTCACTTGGTGTGGCATACTGATATGCTGCCAAGATTGAGCAGAAGTTCAAACAGAAAAAGCGAGACTTTGGGTCTGCGAATCAGAAGCAAGGGAAAGGTAAGCCCAAACTTCATAACAAAGGACCAAGCCAAGGTAGGGTGGCCCAGGACAACCCTCCAAAGCCACAAGCAAAGAACAACACCACAAATCCAAAAAAGGACATGGGGAAGTGGTGTGAGTTCCATAAGAGCTCCACTCACAACACAAGTGAGTGTCAGGCCAAGCAGTCATTGGTAGCCGAGTTGAAGGCTTCTGAATTAGATGCATGCTCCGAATATGAATCATAACTAGAAAAGGGGAATGATAGAGGGAACAGGATTATTGATGCAGAGCCCAATGCCACCGTTTCCACTGTTTCCACCATGAATATCCAGAAGGAGGAACCAGAAGATCCAGAGGAGGTGAAGTGTATCTTCCATTCCAATATGTGGGTAAAGGGTTCCTCATTGCAGATCATTATCGAAAGTGGGAGAAAGAAGAACCTCATCTCGGTAGAGGTTGTGAAGTGGTTGGGCTTGCCGACCACAACACACCCACAACCATACACCATCAGGTGGTTGTACCAAGGATGGGACCTCTGCGTCAGCCAACAATGTCACCTTCCCTCCAGCATCAAGCGCTTCACAGATGAGGTATTATGTAGCATTTCTCTTTTTGATGTTTATGATGTATTATTAGGCCAACTGTACCTGTGGAAGTGACATGTTGTGTATGAGTCCAGGCCTCATGCTATTATTATCACCTTTGGAAATAGGTTGTACAGGATACCGGAGATAGCACCGCCTACCACCATCTCTGTGGTTACTGCAAAACAATGCAGTAAGCTCATTTCCAAAACTAGGAAATTTGTTTTCCTGATGATATGCCCTTAGGGAAAGAGGAAGACTATGGCCATGACCTCCAGACAGGGCCTCACTACATGAAAACAATAAATGGATAGGGTCGTGGAGGAGTACGAGGGCATCTTCACCTTCCCCGTAGGGGTGCCTCTACACTGCCAGGTTAAGCACCCCATCGATCTAACCCCAGGTGTGTTGCTGCCCAATGAACCCATCTATCAGTGCTCTGTTCTGGATAATGACAAAATCAAGAGGTAGATTCAGGAGTTGTTGCAGAAAGGTCACATCCGACCGAGTTCATCACCTTGTGGGAGCATGATCGTGTTGGTGGAGAAGAAGGATGGGACTTGGAGACTTTGCATTGACTATCGGGCACTGAACAAGATCACTGTTTGGAATAGGTACCTGATCCCACGGATTGATGACCTTCTGGACCAGCTCAAGGGGGAGAAATATTTCAGGAAGATCGACATGAAGTTGGGGTATCACCAGGTACCAATTGAACCCTCTGATGTGTGGAAGACTGTGCTCAAATCCAAGGAGGACCTTTTCGAATGGTTGGTCATGCCATTCGGGTTGACAAATGTCCCTGCAACCTTCATGAGGCTAATGGATGACATCCTACAGCCATTCACCAACTCATTTGTAGTGGTTTACTTGGATGACATTCTAATCTTTAGCCAAACTTGGGAAGAGCACCTCCACCACATTCGACAAGTCCTCCAAACACTACGGCAACACAAGTTGTGTGCTAATTTGGAGAAATGCACTTTTGGCATGACCAAGGTTCAATATCTGGGATACATTATTGATGAGCGGGGGTGCATGTGGATCCAGCAAATATCTAAGTCATTTGGGATTGGCCGGCCCCAACCACCCTAATAGAGCTCCGCAGCTTTTTAGGTCTTGCCAATTTCTACCGTAGGTTTGTGTTGGGATTCTCTCATATCACTTGGCCCTTGAGTTGGGTCACCAAGGGAGGAGCTAAAGAAAAATTATTTTGGTCCAAATCTCAACAGAAGGCGTTTGGGGAGTTGAAGCATGGCCTCTGCTCTACACTAGTGCTCAAATTACCATACTTGCAACAACCATTTGGGATCGAGTTAGATGCCTCTGACGATGCCATTGGGGTAGTCCTTACTCAACATGGGCATCCAGTGTCATATCACAGCGAGACAATTTCCAACACAGTCCAGAAGTATCCCACTTATGACAAAGAAATGTATTCCATTGTGCAGGCTTGTCGGCAATGGAAGCATTACATTTTGGGAAGGGAAATGGTCATCCACATAGACCACTGACCCCTATAGTTCATACAGACATAAGGGAAGTTGCAGAATGATCGCCATTAGAAGTGGTCCACATACCTACAAAAGTTTCATTTGAACATTAAGTACAAGAAAGGTAGCACCAATAATGTGGCAGGCTTCCTCAGTCGACCACCCATTGTAGCGCTAACCATTGTGCTCAACTCTTGTGGGAACGAGACTTTCAATAGGCCACTTCTCTACACTAGTGATCTAGAATTTGGCCAAACATACAATACACTCTTGGAGGGTAAGCAAGTTCCCAATTTTCACCTCCAGGATGCCCTACTTTGTCACCTGTGACACCTTTGTGTTCCTTCAAGTGAGCGTGCCAAGATGATTTTGGAGGCGCACGACAGTCGGGTCTTTGGGAATTTCAGGGTCAAGAAAACCATGGCAGTACTGCAAAAGTATTTCTATTGGCTGAAATTTCGACAGGATGTTGGGAAGTACATCAAGTCCTGCACTGCTTTTTCCATTGCCAAACCGACCATCAAGAAGCAAGGCCTCCATACTCTGCTTCCTACCCCCAGTTGACCTTGGGAATCCATCTCTATGGATTACATGTTGGGCCTTCCTTCTACTAAGCATGGCAATGACTATGTTTTTGTGGTCGTCGACCAATTCTCGAAGATGTAAATTATGATGCTCTGCAAGAAGAATATCATAGTAGAAGCCAGTGCTAAACTCTTCTTTGAACGAGTGTGGGTACACTTTGGGATCCCACAGTCTATCATCTCAGATTGGGATAGCAGGTTCCTCAATACATTTTGGTCCAACCTCTGGTCGATGTTGGACACCAAGATCACCAAGTCCACAGCTTTCCATCCACAAATTGATGGCCAGACAGAGGTCATCAACTGAATGATTGTACACATTCTGCACATGTAAAATTCAAAGAATCCACGCACATGGGATGAGAGCCTCCCCTATGTACAACACAACTACAATCGGGCTCTCCATAGCTCAACTAGCCATAACCCCTTTCAAGTGGGCTTGGGATTCTAGCCACTATGTCCCATTGATGTAGCCATGCCATTTGCAGCTACTCGGGTAGATTCAGCCCATGTCCAGTCTAAGGCTGACAAGGCAAACAACTTAATTTAGCACATTCAACAAATCCTCCAATAGGTTCATGACATCTTGGACAGAGCCAATGCTAAGTACAAGAAACGACATGATCAACATCAAGTGCCACACAAATTCCAGGTGGGCGAGAAAGTGTGGCTACATTTGCAAAAGGAGCGCCTCGTTGGACCCTACCGCAAGATTCACCCGCTCCGATATGGGCCATACACCATCACCAAGGTTGTAGGGGACAATGCCTTTGAGCTCGGTATTCCACCATTCCTTTGTTTTCACCCAATGTTCAATGTGGACCGCCTTCGGCCCTACTTTCCACCTCTACTAGACACATCTGACATGGCAGAACAACTCACACCAACAGAGTTAAACCCAGATTGCATGGAACAAGCCACAACTTATTGAATTATGGAGACACAGATCAAGAACACCTGCCAACAGAGGATCCAGCTATATCGAGTTGTCAAAGCAGGCCAACTCCTTCACCAGGGCAAGTGGTTCACTAGGGACCAAGTTCAACAGAAGTTTCCTCATCTCATGGAGGAACTCAACGCAATGGGGACCATTTCTTCCTAAGGGGGTAGGACTGATCCAGGTGGATATTGGTGGCCACCCGCCTATTCCACTTGGACCCACACCATTGAACTTCTTTCAGTTTTTTAGTTTCCTTAATTGTAGCACAATTTACTATTTTTAGCAGTTCTTCGGGTCCTGAACTTCCAGAGCTGTTTTGAGGCCCTAAAAAATGTTTTTTGGGAATGAATGCTGCAGAAAATATTGTTCCAATCCAACCTCGATATTCATTTTCAGCAGTGTAGTCCTCGAATAGATATTTCTAACGATGTATCATGTGCGTCAAACGAAGATAGTATGCCAAAGTTACGACCCCGGGAAATTGATGTACCAATTTACCCCAACGGGGCCCATTTTCTGGTGTCTCATCTCTTAGGGTTAGGTTTTTGGATGTTTAGGGTTTTCCATTGTTTCTCAATAATATATAGGCCTTCGAGCCTCATTGTAACACAGAGTTTAGAGGCGAGTAGCCGCCACATCTCTTCTCAGAGATAAGCTACCAGCGCCCTAGCTGGTTTATTTCCATTCTGTCTGTAAGCATTTTTCAGTCATTTGTTATTAATGAAATGAATTCTTATTTCCACTACATCTCTGCATTTATGTGTATTTCTGTATTTCATTGTGTTCCTACATAAATTTGGATCAGTGGTATCAGAGCGGTCTGCCCGTTCTCGATCTTTCTTTGCATGTCCCCAACGAGGTTGGGGTATAAGGAGTTGGGGATCGATATGGTTGAACCAAGATGTGGGTAAAGGGTTCCACGTGGCAGTTCATTATCGACAGTGGGATCTAGAAGAAGCTCATCTCGATAGAGGTCGTGAAGTGGCTGGGCTTGCCGACCACAAAACACCCACAACCATACACCATCGGGTGGTTGCACCAAGGACATGACCTCTGCGTCAGCCAACAATGTCTCCTTCCCTACAACATCAATCCCTTCACGGATGAAGTATTATGTGGCATTTCTCCTCTTGATGTTTATGATGTATTATTAGGCCAACCCTACCTGTGGAAGTGGCATTTTCTGTATGATTCTAGGCCTCATGTTGTTATTATTACCTTAAGCAATAAGTTCTAGAGGATACTGTAGATATCACCGCCTACCACCATCTCTACAGTTACTGCAAAACAATGCAGTAAGCTCATTTCCAAAACCAGGAAATTTGTTTTCCTGATGATCCACCCTCAGGGAAAGAGGAAGACTATGGCCATGACCTCCAGACAGGGCCCCACTGCATGAAAACAAATGATGGATAAGGTCGTGGAGGAGTACGAGGACATCTTCACCACCCTCGTAGGGGTGCCTCTACACTTCCAGATCAAGCACCCCATCGATATGACCCTATGTGTGTCGCTGCCCAATGGAATTATCTATCGATGCTCTGTTCTGGAGAATGACGAAATCGAGAGGCAGATTCAAGAGCTGTTACAGAAAGGTCACATCTGGACGAGTTCATCACCCTGTGGGAGCCCGATCATGTTGGTGCAGAAGAAGGATGGGACTTGGAGACTTTGCATTGACTATCGGGCACTGAACAAGGTCATTGTTCGGAATAGGTACCCGATCCCATGGATAGATGACCTTCTGGACCAGCTCAAGGGGGAGAAATATTTCAGCAAGATCGACTTGAAGTCGGGGTATCACTAGGTACCAATCGAACCCTCTGATGTGTGGAAGACTGCCTTCAAATCCAAGGCGGGCCTTTTTGAATGGTTGGTCATGCCATTCGGGTTGAGAAATGCCCCTGCAACTTTCATGAAGCTAATGGATGACATCCTACGACCATTCACCAACTCATTTGCAGTGGTGTACTTGGATGACATTTTGATCTTCAACTAAACTTGGGAAGAGCACTGATCCGTCAGGATTTTTCGAAATGACTATGGTTGAGTTTTATTTGCATGCATTTATTAACCATTGGTAAACTTAATGAAAGAGCGAGAAAAGAAAACGCATTATACATCCATAGACATATATGCAAATCTGAAATGCAATAAAGAACAACAAACCATAATGCACAAGTTTGATAACGGAGTTCGGCAACTTTGCCTACGTCTCCGGGCCTTTTCTCTGTGAGGGAGGCTTCTTGATTTCTTTTCAAAAGCTTATTAGTACATATTTACAATGTTGATTGGCTTCTAGATTGATCTGGTCTTGTTCGCCATGATCTCTAGAATCTTGCACAACTTACAGCACCTGAAATGGATGTCCCGAGCTCTCAGAAATCGTCCGACAGCATCTCTACCTCAATAGCTTCCTTGCCTCAAACTGGCTTAGACCTGGCTTTGCCTCAGCATCTCTGCTCTCCAAAACCGTCCAAAAGCTTCCAAAATCTCCCAAAAGCTGACCAAATGGCCTCAACATGGCCTTGGTTAAATAGTGGGAAAGTTGGTTGTCAATCTCCAACTTCCTCCCAAGAATTAGGCTCTTAAAAAGCCCAATAACTCCCAATTATGAGTTAATTACATTAATAATGGATTTAATTAGTTGAAAAAACATAAATTGGTTGAAAACCCACTTTCCTAACCATATTATAGTTGAAAACGGGCTTAGCCCCCTCCATCCGGGCGCATAAAACCATACAATATAACTAATATTATGGGTTTTATAACATAATAAATAATGTGGCGCATTGGTTATAGGACTATTGTGAAGGCGCTTGTACCATGTGGAGGTCCAGGGGTCAAACCCCGTGGCCTCCAAAAAGTTTTGATAAACGAACCAAAAGCCATTAGCCAAAATAGGGGTGCCACGTGGCAGCCCTTCATTGGGCCACGTGGCACCTTTCCATTCGATAATAAAATTCCACGTGTCATCACCCTATTCAACCACCATCAGCCAACCATAACTTTCCACGTCGTCTGCCAGGGTGTACCATCATGCCATTTCACTGCCACGTGTGAGTCGTACGGACTTCCCAGTCAACATTTTTTTTGCCTGTTTGACTTTTTGGTCAGAACGCGATATCTTCTCCATACGGACTCCGTTTGACATAAAAATTATACCACCGGAATTGGGAAGACAAGGCGGACGCAATGGAATTGGTTTCATCGAATTCTGAGCACTTTCATTTTTTTAGCATTTTTCATGCCCTGTCAGGCTTCTGAATCCGATTTCGAAGCAAGCACCTCCACCACATCTGATAGGTCCTCCAAACACTGCAGCAACACAAGTTGTGTGCCAATTTGGAGAAATGCACTTTTGGCATGACCTAGGTTTAGTATCTAGGATACATTATTGGTGAGCGGGAGGTGCATGTTGATCCAGCAAAGATCCAAGTCATTCGGGATTGGCCAGCCCCAACCACCCTAATAGAGCTCTGCAGATTTTTAGGTCTTGCCAATTTCTACCATAGGTTTGTGTTTGGATTCTCTCATATCACTTGGCCCTTGAGTCAAGTCACCAAGGGAGGAGCTAAAGAAAAATTGTTTTGGTCTGAATATCAATAGAAGGCGTTCGGGGAGTTGAAGCATCGCCTCTGCTCTACACCAGTGCTCAAATTACCAGACTTGCAACAACCATTTGAGATCGAGTTAGATGCCTCTAACAATGCCATTGGGGAAATCCTTACTCAACATGGGCATCTAGTGGCATATCACAGTGAGACACTTTCCAACACAGTCTGGAAGTATCCCACTTATGACAAAGAAATGTATTCCATTGTGCAGGCTTATCGGGAATGGAAGCATTACATTTTGGGAAGAGAAACAGTCATCCACACAGACCACCAACCCCTGCAGTTCATACAGACACAAGGGAAGTTGCAGAATGATTTCCATCAGAAGTGGTCCACATACCTGCAACAGTTTCATTTGAACATAAAGTACAAGAAAGGCAGCACCAATAATGTTGCAGACTTCCTCAGTTGACTACACATCATGGCACTAACCACTGTGCTCAACTCTTGTGGGCACGAGACTTCTGATTGGTCGTTTCTCTACACAAGTGATCCAGAATTCGGCCACACATACAATACACTCTTGGAGGGTAAGCAAGTTCCCAATTTTCACCTCCGGGATGCCCTGCTTTGTCACCTGGGACACCTTTGTGTTCCTTCAAGTGAGCATGCCAAGATGATTTGCGAGGTGCACTACAGTCGGTTCATTGGTCATTTAAGGGTTGAGAAAACCATGGCAGTACTGCAAAAGTATTTCTATTGGCCGAACCTTCGATAGGATGTCGGGAAGTACATCAAGTCCTACACTGCTTGCGCCATTGCCAAACCGACCATCAAGAAGCACGACCTCTATACTCTGCTTCCTACCCACAGTCGACCTTGGGAATCCATCTCTATGGATTACATGTCAGGCCTTCCTTCTACTAAGCATGGCAATGACTATGTTTTTGTGGTCGTCGATCGATTCTCGAAGATGTCCATTATGATGGTATGCAAGAAGAATATCAGAGCAGAAGCCACTGCTAAACTCTTCTTTGAACAAGTGTGGGCACACTTTGGGATCCCACAGTCTATCATCTCAGATCGGGACAGCAGGTTCGTCAATACATTTTTGCCCAACCTCTGGTTGATGCTAGGCATCAGGCTCACCAAGTCCATAGCTTTGCATCCGTAAAATGATGGCCAGACAGAGGTTTTCAATCGAATGATTGTACACATTCTGCGCATGTACAACTCAAAGCATCCACACACATGGGATGAGATCCTACCCTATGTACAACAAAGCTACAACCGGGCTCTCCATAGCTCAACTAGCCACAACCCCTTTCAAGTGGGCTTGGGATTCCAGCCACTATGTCCCATTGACATAGCCATGCCATTTGTGGCTACTTGGGCAGATTCAGCCCATGTCTAGTCTGAGGCTGACTAGGCAAACAAATTCATTGAGCACATTCATCACATCCGCCAACAGTTTCATGACATATTGGACAGAGCCAATGCTAAGTACAAGAAACGACATGATCAACATCGGGTGCCACACAACTTCTAGGTGGGCGACAAAGTGTGGCTACATTTGCAAAAGGAGCGCCTCACTGGACCCTACCGCAAGATTTGCCTGCTTCGATATGGGCCATACACCATCACCAACGCTGTAGGGAATAATGCCTTTGAGCTCGGTATTCCACCATTCCTTGGTCTGCACCCAATGTTCAATGTGGACCACCTTCGGCCCTACTTTTCACCTCTACTAAACACATTTGACATGGCAGAACAACTCACACCAACAGAATTAAACCCAGATTTCATGGAACAAGCCACAACTGATTGAATTATGGACACACTAATCAAGAACACTCGCCAACAGAGGATCCAGCTATATCAAGTTGTCAAAGTAGGCCAACTCCTTCACCAGGGCAAGTGGTTCACCAGGGACCAAGTTCAGCAGAAGTTTCCTCATCTCATGGAGGAACTCAACGCAATGGGGTTTATTGCTTCCTAAGGGGGTAGGAATGATACAGGTGGATATTTGTGGCCACCCGCCTATTCCACTTGGACCCACACCATTGAAATTATTTCAGTTTTTTAGTTTCCTTAATTGTAGCACAATTTACTATTTTTAGCAGTTCTTTGGGTCCTGAGCTTTCAAAGCTGTTTTGAGGCCCTAAACGATGTTTTTTGGGCATGAATGTTGTGGCGAATATCAGAGCGTTCCAGACTCGATATTCGTTGTCAGCAATGTATTCCTCGGATAGATATTTCTAATGATGTATCATGTGCATCAAACGAAGATAGTATGCCAAAGTTACAACCCCAGGAAATCAATGTACCAATTTACCCCAACGAGGCCCATATTCTGGCATTTCATCTCCTAGGGTTAGGTTTTTGGATGTTTAGGGTTTTCCATTGTTTCTTAATAATATATAAGTCTTCGAACCTCATTGTAACATATATTTTAGAGGCCAGTGGCCGCCACATGTCTTCTCAGAGATAAAATACTAACGACCTAGCTAGTTTATTTCCATTCTGTCTATAAGCACTTTTCAGTCATTTGTTATAAATGAAATGAAGTCTTATTTCTACTGCATCTCTGTGTTTATGTGTATTTATGTATTTCATTATGTTCCTACATAAATCCATATGAGTGGTATCAGAGCGGTATGCTCGTTCTCGATCTTTCTTTGCATGTCCCCAACAAGGTCGGGGCATAAGGAGTTGGGGATCGATCTGGTTGAACCTTTGCAAGATCAGCCTCCCAAACTCTGACGAACGCCCACGGGGGAAGAAAAGAAAGATGAGGGAGTAGGATATCCTATCAAAATGTTGCTTGAGGAGGCCCTCAAGAAACAAAGGAACGCGATTATGGACAACTTTGCCCAGATTCTTCAACGGATTCCCACTAGTGATGCATCAAAATCCAACAGTCACTTTGGAGCTGCCACTCCTTTTAAGTACAAGTAAACTTTGATATTCCCATTTTTGAGGGACAAATAGATGCAAATGCCGTAGATAGATGGTTGAATTTGTTAGAAGGATATTTCTTGGTTCATGAATTTTCCAATCGAGAAAGGATTATTTTCGCACTCCTCAAATCCGCCCCCAATGTTAAGGACTGGTGGTAAACCTACTCAGAGCAACAGGGTGAGGAGGAACCCTATTTGTTCTCGGCCACACCCACTTGGAATTATTTCCGAGACGCCATCAAGGAACAATATTATCCCGTGTGGAGCTATGAGGACAAATACATACAATGGACTACGTTGTGGCAGCAAAGGGACCAAGATGAGCATGAGATGACGAATCTATTTCATACCCTACGCACAAAGTTGGGTATCAAAGATTCATAGAAAAATTTGGTGTTAAAGTACCACAGTTGTCTGCACATATGCTTTCAGGAGGAAATGGAGTTCCTCGACATCTCCTCGTTTGGTGTGGCATACCGATATGCTGCCAAGATTGAGCAAAAGTTCAAACAGAAAAAGAGAGACTTTGGGTCTGTGAATCATAAGCAAGGGAAAGGTACCCCCAAACCACATAACAAAGGACCAAGCCAAGGCAGGGTGGGCCAGGACAACCCTCCAAAGCCAGAAGAAAAGAACAACACCATGAAGCCAAAAAAGTACATGGGGAAGTGGTGTGAGTTCCCTAAGAGCTCCACTCACAACACAAGTGAGTGTCGGGCCAAGCAGTCATTGGTAGCCGAGTTGAAGGCTTATGAATCAAATGCATGCTCTGACTTTGAATCAGAACCTGACAAGGGGAATGATAGGGTGAAGAAGATTATCGATGCGGAGCCCAACACCACCATTGGCACCACGAAGATCCAGAAGGAGGAACCAGAAGATCTAGAGGAGGCGAAGCGTCTCTTCCATTCCAAGATGTGGGTAAAGGGTTCCCCGTTGTAGTTCATTATCGAAAGTGGGAGCCAAAAGAACCTCATCTCGGTAGAGGTTGTGAAGTGGTTGAGCTTGCTGACCATAACACACCCACAACCATACACCATCAGGTGGTTGCACCAAGGACGGGACCTCAGCGTCAGCCAACAATGTTGCCTTCCCTACAGCATCAAGCCCTCCACAGATGAAGTATTATGTGACATTGCTCCTCTTGATGTTTATGATGTATTATTATCCCAACTATACCTATGGAAGTGACATGTTGTGTATGATTCCAAGCCTCATGTTGTTACTATCACCTTGGGAAATAAGTTGTACAGGATACCGGAGATAGCACCGCCTACCACCATATCTGTGGTTACTACAAAACAATGCAGTAAGCTCATTTCCAAAACCAGGAAATTTGTTTTCCTGATGATCCACCCTCAAGGAAAGAGGAATACTATGGCCATGACCTCTAGACATGGCCCCACTACATGAAAACAACAGATGGATAAGGTCATGGAGGAGTACAAGGACATCTTCACCTCCCTCGCAGGGGTGCCTCTACACTACCAGGTCAAGTACCCCATTGATCTGACCCCAGGTTCGTCGCTGCCCAATGGACCCATCTATCGGTGCTCTGTTCTAGAGAATGAAGAAATCAAGAGGCAGATTCAGGAGCTATTGCAGAAAGGTCACATACGGCCGAGTTCATCACCCTATGGGAGCTCGATTGTGTTGGTGCAGAAGAAGGATGGGAATTGGAGACTTTTCATTGACTATCAATGATCCAAGTGGATATCGGTGGCCACCCACCTTTTCCAAATGGCTCAAAACAATTTTCTGGCCATTTTGGCAATTTACTATTTTTAGCAGGTTTTAACTTCCGGGGCCATTTT
>JZKD02S1706051.1:652294-666737 GCA_000966675.3 Picea glauca
TTGCCGATGGTTTTCTATTTCTGGTTAAGGAATTAGGGTTTTGGACTAATCCAGGTCATTGGGTTAGGGTTTTGGATGTCGTTGGCTCCTATATGTATATTGTATTGTAAACAATCTAACACAATGTATGAATATAATATATGTTGGTTTTCCCGGTTTGGGTTTCCAGGTGAAAAATCTATGTGTAATGTTTGTATTTTCCATTGTATCTTTTCTGTTCTTTTCTGAATATCAGTTTGCAGTAGATATTGTACAAAGTTAGAATTTACACACAAGGCTCCCTAGTTAGATGAAGTCCACAGAATCACAAGAAGGACCCTCAAATACGATCCCCACTATGTTTGGTCCAGCTTTTGAGGGGTTATCTCCACTTCTTTTCCTCATATGACCTCATGTTTATCCCCTATGTTAGAGGGGGGTCCTGACTAACTTTTACGACACTGGACTTCAACACTCCCTATATCAGACTCTCAAGTTCATTTGGTGGCCTTGGAGAGTTTTCTCTCCACACCTAATCCAAGGCCCTAAAGCCTCGTCTAGTTGGTTTACCCTACAAACGAAAAAATCTAATTGAATTTAAATTTAAGCGTTAATTTTAAGGGCTTGATTACTCAAGGGTGCGGTGGTGAAACTTGTGATGTTCTTTTAGAGACAAAAAAGAGGATTATTATAGAGATTTTTAGAGCATTGTTATTTGATGCAAATGAAAGCAGGCTAAGTCCTACAAATGAATATTGGCTCTTTTCACTTAAAATGAAAACTTTTCAAAAGAAAACCAATATCTTATGCTCAATCTATCTTAGAATGCCTTTTTCATCTCCAATGAAATGCAACTAATTAAAAATTTTAGGAAAGAAAGTAACAAGGAACTTTGGGTTAGGACTTATTTTATTTCACAAACATAAACTAAGCTACAACAGCTAAACAAACATGCAATGCAACACTAAAATGCAACTAAGAAGCTTATTTTTCCTTATTTTTTTTTCTTTTTGAAAATGAAAGCAAGGGAAGGAAAGAAAAAGCTTAAACTTAACCACAATTTTTTTTTCTTTTGTCTTTTGAAATGAAAACCTAAGGAGCACAATAAATAAACTTTTCTTTTCTTTTTCAAAGCATATAAAGAGAGAAGGAAAACAAACAAATATTGATCAGGTTCTAGACCACTACCAGAGGGCAAGGATTCAAAAGAATCCAGAGGAGAACCTAAATCTTGTAAACAAACCTTCAAACTTTGATAAAAAGAGAGAGACAAAGAAGTCTATATAAAAGAGATCATATTGCAATATTATAGACAAATTGAGACTCAAACCCTATCAAACAGTAGTCAACAGAGGTCCCTGATACTTAGGAGGACTTGAGAGATCCAAATTTTCCTGGAAAAATGGGAGGGGTTTTGAAAAAACCACAAAATGATACAGACACACGTGTTGTGTTCAGAGAGCCCGCGTATGTACGCAAGTTGTGTTAATTTAGGACATGTATGTACGTAGTCTAAGAAACCAATAGGTTGTGTATAGGTCTGAAAATATTCAAAAAAGGAAAGATTCATACTTGAAACTAAGTCCAGGTAACCTGGTAAACACCTAGAAGGTGACCAACGACTCAGATAGACTCAAAAAGTACAATAAAAACAAGAAATCAAACCAAAAGAAGATCTCCTAAACAAACCCTAAGGAGACTCCCCAATGGAGTCGCCAATTCTAATTTGGGGGAAAATCCCCCTAGTCAGGGTCTAATGGCTAGGAAGAGCAATGACTCCTTAAAAGATGAAAAATGACCTATTTTGACCCAATTTCACAAACCCTAATGATTTATTTTAGACAAGAGAAACAAGAAAAATATGAAGGTAGGCACCTTATGTCCTTTCATTCATAGTAGATCCCCTTTGTTCGTTGTTTTATCCTAAGTTGTATGTCTCCTCCCAAAGCTGACCTAAAATAACACAAAGAGCAATATACAAGAGCATATATGCAATCATTATTGACATAAAAATGTACTAATTCTCAAGAAATAAGCCATAACCATTCAAACATATTCATAAGAACATATACACATGAATTAGGAAAGGGAAGCTCTCTTTTATTGATAACATATAAAGAATATTGCAACCATAATATTTGATGTTGAAACTAATCCACGAACCTCACCTGGGTTCCTCCAATTAGACTCCAAGTATAAAAATACCACAATCACTAGAAAATCCCCACAATCAACATGAAAAACTAAGGGGTTTGATGGATTTCATAAAGAGGATGAGAAAATGAGACTATTGAGGATGGATACTCAGAACATGATGCATAATCTTAGAGAGAAATAAGGAGAAATTTGGGTAGAGTTTCTTTGTTTCTTCATTTTATATCCCCAAATGACCCCCCCTAGGGCCCTTTTTATATGGTAATTTGATGGTTATTCAGTTTTGAGAAGGGCTACAGGAGGTAAAAATTGTTGTGCAACCCAACATATCCAGTCAACCTCGCCGAGAAGTGCAATTTTTTTTATTTTTTGCAACTTTTTTGAGTATACGTGGGTTGTCTATGTATCAACTAGCATATGTATGTGATATGCTTGTATATCAAGGCATGCACACCTTGCAAAAAAGAGTTTTCAAGAAGAAAACTCAACAAAATTTATTTACAAGCATGTATATGGATGATCCATGGCCAATAATGCATAATGGTGGCATTTTAGACTATAACACTAGGGAAATATTTAATAATGTGGTCACCCTTACAAATATTTCAAGGAAATTTGGGCTTGCGAGTTTTCTTGGTAGGCTTGTCTATATCATCAACACTCTTTAACATGATTGCCTCCAACATGTCCTGCAGTGGTTGGAAGCTTGGACCCTTGCTTATTTTTCTTCTTTTTAATCTTCCTTTTCTTCTTCTTATATTCCTGGTTACTAGCACTAAGAATTTCACCAGGCAACGAGGAAGACCGAGAAGAATACCCGACAGGTGAAGAAGGAAAAGGGTCGACATGAGGTTGATGTTCTTAGCATGGAGGGCTTTCATATGAAGCACTGGGAGAATTTAGAATCACCAGAGTGGAAAACAACCATATTGGTAATCCAATAGTGAATATGGGAAGAGTCAACATGAAAATATGAGGACCAACATTTCCAAAAGAAGGAAAAAAATAAGGTTCCCCAGGAAAAGGGGGCCCTTGGTTGGGAGTTCCAAGAACTGATGCCATAGAGAGAAAATCTACCTAGATTCCACTAAAATAAATATCACACACTATCAAAGTTCCTATAAGATAAGAGAAAATAAACAAAGGAAGTAGGAATCTTCCAAACATGGGAGATGATGCTGTCAACGAAGATATGAGAAGTAGTTACACTGATCTCCACTTAACAGACCTTATCAGTGCAAGTAACCCTCACTTCGTGGGGCCACCCTCTAGAGTTACTGAAAGTGTGATGCAACGTTTTCCTCAGGTACCACAAGGAACCTTCTGAAGAAGGAAAACCCCTTGTAGTCACTTGTGTAGAATCCTAGGAAAATAAACTATGTTTACCAATTTCACAACAGACTGTCGGGAGGGTAACTAATCAATAGTCAAAAATATGAAAAATGGAACTGGGAATGGTGGACACAAATCCACGACCCAAATACTAATAATAAGTGGTTTCACCCCGAGGACCTACCACTCTTCAAATCTCCAAAACTTGGTCTAGTCCCACTAGGCAAACGAAAGAGGGGAGATCTAAAATCATCGCTTCACTTGAGCTCGTGCTTAACTCCCATGTAAGAGGAGATATCCCAATAAATGACAATTTTTACTACTTGGATTTAAACACTCTCTAGTATTCTACAATCTTGTTTAAGTGGTGTTAGAGAATTTACTCTCCACCCTACAACCAAGGCCCTAAAATCCTAGACTTGTTGGTTTTCTATAAAAGAAAAGGTCTAGTTGATTTTAGATTACACGCTTGTTCCTTTTATGGTAGTTTTTTACTCAAAAAGGGATTGTAGATGAAACTTAATGATGATGTGTGACACTTGACTCCAAGAAGACTTCAAAATAAAATATGAATGCAATGCAATATTTTCTTTTGATGAAGGCTATATATAGAAAGGAGCTAGAGGTTTCAAGCATATAAATAATTACAAATTTCAAAGAAAGAAACAAAATTTACTCTTTGAATGCAATAGGTGTCCGGTATATGAGTCAAAGAAATTGCAAAAAACATTATCCATGGCTCCCCATGCAATTTTTCACTCTAAAATGCTAGCTTAGAAATGCATCACCCAAAAATTAGAATGAAAATTTTCTTTTCATTTGATTCAATCCAATGAGATGTGCAAAAAAATTTAATGCTTCACTACTTTCAAATGGAATGAAAGGAATCAATGTTTGACACAAAGAGACACAAAGCAAGAAAGAAAATAAAACAAAATTCACTAAAAATGTTGACAAGTACTCAAAGAATGCAAATGTCAAAATGTTTATAACATAAGCTCAAACAAGAACCCAAATGATGTAAAATAGAAAGAAGAAAAACACTCTTGAAAATCCTAAAAAATGAGCAGCAAGAATCAATATTCAAGGATGGGTTGCGGTAAACAAGAGATTCATAATCATTGAAAAAGAAAGATGTTTCAACGAAGACAAAAAGGGGTCAATACCAAAAAACCTTTTCAAACTCTAGTTGTTGAAAACTCCTAAACAATCAAGCAATATGAAATCATTGCGAGATGAATATCAAAGAACTAAAAGGTAGGATGAACCAAAGGAATTTTTAACCCAGGGGACCATACAATTTCAAAACTAGGATAATTTTTCAAACTCAAATAAGGAAATGAAAAGAGTGATGAATGCCAATTTATCAATCAAAACAAAGTCAAATACAAACAAAAATAATCTAGGCTAAACGCCTCTTAATATCAGGCTGAACAAAACAAAGAATAACCTCTTGAATCCACCTGAAAAGAGCGACTGTAACCCCTATTACCAAAGGAACAAAGCAATATGGAGCTCCCTAGAAGACCAAGTGGGAGCTCTAGTCAGGCTAGTGGTTCCCTCACATCCATTATAGGGGAGTGTTGGTCTTGTAACTGCTTGAAAAAGGTACAAAAAAGATTAAAACTCAACAGAAACTCAGTCAATGAATTTGTAAACTCTTCAATAAAGAATAGGGAAGGGGGAATGAATCAGAATCAAGCATAGAAAAAACAAGATCCAATCATAAACAAGACTTAACAAGGACTAGATGAACCAAGGGAAGACTAGTCAAAGTTTGTCCCCAGTGGAGTGGCCATTTACTGTGATGACAAATCTTACCCCTGTGGATATTTTAATATCCCCTTTGGACCAAGAGCCCTTCTTTGGTCCAAATATAGAAGTAAACAAATGGTTTCTACTTTCCTTATATATCTAGTCCATAACCAATTGAAATGAGAAAGAAAAAGAGTGTAATGTGCCTTGTTTCGATGTTTGTCGTCACTTCTCCAAGCTTCAAGATTGATCTCCAAGATTATTAGAGCGAGTCAGACATGTTATGAACAACAAAGAAATAATTTATCGTACTCTATGTGATTATATAAAATAGATATATCTATACCTGATTTGACTTAAGCATAAACATTACAATGAACAACATAATGAAAGGAATAGGCCAAGTTAATATTAAACAGAAAGAAAAAATAAGGCACTTAAAAATCACATTGATGTCGTAGAAATATTCTCCAAGATATCCTCATATAGACCTTGCATGAAATGATTTATATCAAAATGTTGATGCTTCAATGGATTTCCCTCTCTCAGGATCAAAGGTTTGACATCTGAAATCTTCGCCCTTTCACCATGAAAATGCCTTCAATTAATAAGATTGGGATTCTCAACCACCATGGGCTATTTAGGGAAGTGGTTGAGGATATGGCTCCATGATTTGGGGTTTTATCCTAAATATAGACATAGGATATGATTCGATCAAAACCAACCTCATATCTTCGAAGCTAGCCCTTAGGAAAAGGTGTGATTCTCCATATTTTCCTCTAACCAAAGTGGAGCTCCCCTTGAGTTAGAGATAGGGTGTCATTGGTGTTCCATAAACTAGGAAAAGGGATTGCCACCCTATGTAGTTGTGCTCCCCCAGCATGTATGAGGGGAACTACCCTTCATAAATGCTTAAAAAATGGTCGAATTTCCAAGTAAAAGGCATGTTTCTGGCCTTGAAATGATGGGTTTCTTCCTCCAACATGACTTAGGGATCATGGATAATGTATTTTATGGTGTCAACGAGTTGTGAAACTTGGAAAAGTGCATGCAACACTTAGTAAGGTGCATACAACACTTGACAAAGTACATGCAACACTTAACAAGGTCCATATGACACTTTGCGACATTTACGACACTTGCAACACTTAGGGTGTGACACTTAAGTGTGGGATTTTGATGTGTAACAATTTGATGAATCCTTGATGAATTCTACATGAAGCCCTAAAGGTGTGGTTATGGAACTCAAAGGTGTTTGAGGGATAAGGATAGGAAAGACAATTTAAATATAGGTAGCACACTCATAGATGGATAGTCCTCATCATGTCATTTCATAGTAGGTGGTACGTCATGTGGTTCCTCACAGTTATGGATATATTCCCTCATGAAGTTGGAATCCCCAAAGAATGGTTCATAAGCCCCTAATTGGTTACAACTTCTTGGTCAAAGGGTAAACTGTTTGTAACAAGAAAGTTCAAGAAGCCCTAAAGTTAAGGAAAGAGGTTACTTAGAAAAAGTACATATACACCTCAAAAAGTCTCCCATAAGTACATTCACTCACACATTCTATTGAATATATTCTAGTGAACTATTCATTTATTGGCAAGTTTTTGATGATGAAATATGAGGCAATGGAAAAGTGAGAAGTGCGATATTTTCATAATCACAGAGGAGAGATGGGGTTTTCTATAAAAACCCTAACTTGGATGACCCCCATGGGTCAAACAACTAGTGTCCCACAGGTCCCCTGTGGGTTGCCTAGCTCCTATCACATGAGGCCCCAAGTGACAAGAGGTATTAGTCCTACGCGGAAAATAAAAAAGAGGGAAAAGATGATAGTGCCTAGTTGTTGAGGCTAAGAAAGGTATGTTTGTATGATATTTGGCACTACAAGGTGACTACAGGCTACATGCATGCTTATATGTTAGTTTTGAGACTTATTCTTGGTTATGGTATGGTACATAATTGAGGCATGTCATGGTAGTGATGGTTCATGGTACATCTTGGCGATGATATGATACAATGTTAGTAGTACACTCTTGGTTATTTTGTATTTGGTTTAGTTACATGTTGATGATGATATGCCACATGTTTGAGTTACATCTCTTGGTACATTTATTATGGATATTAGTACATGCTTGAGGCACATGGTTTGAGATAGATTCTTGGCAAATGGTGTATGGTTTTTATGATAGAGGGATGTCATTGATGTTGGTGCATATTGAGACATATGTCAAATGAATTGGAATATATATTTGGTACATGGTTATGGAATGATTGAGACATGTCATGACTGATTTTGTATTGGATTGAGGTACATTTCATGGTACATGGTACATGGTACAGGTTTGGTACATGATAAGGTACAAGTTTTCTACATGATTTGGTACAGGTTTGATACATGATTTGGTATAGGTTTGGTACATGATATGGTACAGATTTAGGTGGATGGTTGATTCTTGACATGGTATATGGTTGATGCTTGGTGCATGGCACATGGTCTTGGTATATGCTTGAGGATAAATATCTTGAATGCATATCTTGGTGATGTTGGTATAGGTTTGGCACATAGTGATTTCATGATATGATACAGGTGCTCTTGTACATGGTTTATTCTTTGATACATGGTACATGGTATTTTCATATGCTTGAGGCATGGATTGGTGATGTTGGACATCTAGTTTAGATATTTTCTTGGTGATATTGGCATATGGTCTATGCTAGTGGATCTAGTTTTGTTGGTGTTGAGTATCAGGTTGACAGTGACAGGTTGATGATGGTATATTGGTAGTGACAGGTTGATGATAGTATGTCAATGACAGGTTGATGCTATAGTGGTGGGTATAGGTTGATGTGGCAGTGATAGTGAAAACAACAGTGACAGGTTGGATGACTGGTTGGTGATAAGTTGATTGATATATCAATGACGGCATCAGTGGTAGTGACATTTTGGTCTACACTTATATTTCAGGGCGATAGGATATGGAAAGGAAAGGGGGTTGTATCCTACTTTCGGCTAGAGATGGAGAAATCAAGGAGTTGAAGCTTCCTTCAGGTTGGAACCTGTAAACTAGGTGGTTGGATGCTCCTTCCCATTATAACTGGTAAATCAGGGCGTTGTATCTTCCTTCAGGTTGGTTCCTATAAATAGTGGGTTGGATCCTCCTTCCAGTTGGTGTTGGATAATTTGAAAGTTGGTTCTTCTTATGAATAAATTCTTGATATATATAAGAAAGAATTCTGTGGTTTTCTCACATTTTGGTTTCCACATAAATTCTGGTGTACTATGTATTTGATGTGATGTGGTTACTTATTATGGTTTTATGCTAATGATATATTGAAAGTAAACATAGATAATATATTGATGATAAAGTTGAAGTTTACATATTGCGGTTAAAAGTGGTAAAAGTACTAAATATTGATTCACCTCCCCTCTCAGTATTTCCAACAATTGGTATTAGAGCAGGTCGTTTGAGAAAACAATCTAACCACTGGAAGGTAGATCATGGAGTGCATGGATAATGGAACACCAATGTTTGATGGTCATATTGGTATGAGCTATGAGATATGGAGCAGCAGGATGAAAGTGTTTTTACAGGTGCATGGGTATGATGTTTGGTACTCATTTGTTATAGGATACAAGGCTTCAAAGAAACCAAAGACAACAACCAAGAAGGAATTGAAAAGAAAAAACAAAATAGCAATATATTTTATCTGGGAAGGATTACCTGATCCAGTAAAAGAAAAAGTAGGAAAATGTTCATCAGCCAAAGAAATTTTGGAAAAGATACATAATCTCTATTCCAAGGAATATCATAACATCATATTGATCAACCTAAATAATATGCAAGAGTAGAAAAAGAAGAAATATTCTCTTCATGTCAGTCATATTCAAAAGAAGAAGATTATGAAGAAGGAATAGTAGATATTCAAGTATAATTAATCAATGCTTTAGATAAACTAATGAAAGAAAGGAAGAAAAATGAATAATTCTTTTGAGGAACAATTAGTCAAGAAAGAACCCCCGATCAGGGTGGTATTGTGCTCCACCTGGCAGGCTGTGGGCGAGGGAGGAGGCCAGCGAAGCACAGAGCCATGTGCTCGGCTCGTGCCCGCTGCAGTTGCCACCCCAGAGATTTAAACCGCATTCAAGGCTAATGGGAGGGGCATTAATCCCACTCCCTTTGACCCCCTCTATGAATCGAACCATGCAGAATTCTTTCAGCATTTTCGCTTGGTTGTGTGGCTTAAACTCTGGTTCTGCGATTTTCATGGTTTTTCGGACGATTTTCATACTCCACCTTGGCTCTGCAGACCTTCTGCAGAAGTCGAGCTCTTCCATGCCGCGTCAACGTATGCGCCCTCGTCGGGGCTCTCCCTGGCGCCCGCGATGCCCTCGCTCCTCCTCCTCGCCCTCCGGTTCACCCACTCTAGGTCCTCGCTGTGTAGCTTTAGTCGACACCTCCTGGACCCAGGCATGGCGATGTCCCCCCGACTTGCACTCCTCCTCTCCCCCACCGTCGCGCCATGGCCGACCTTGTCACAATCAAAAGATGACCTATCCCTTTATGCCACGTGAACACTCTGTTATTTTGCAGGACCTTGTTTTTGAGCTCCGGGATGGGGTGAATGACCTCCAATTCCGGGTCCAGCAAATGGAAGGGAGGCTTTCCATCCTTCTTCAGCTCCTAGCCACTCCCCCTCCAGCTGCTCCAGAGATTTCCAGCGATGCTCCTGAGAAATCCAGTGACACTGCAAGCAGTTACCAACAAGCTACCACAGGGACAGGCCAGCAATTCGACGGGACAACAGTTTCTCCAGAGCCCATGACCACTATTGCGCGGAAGGAGACTTTGGAAAATTCTGCAGGAGGGAACGACGTGGAAGTGGTAGTTGAGGAGAAGGATACCAGCATCCAGGTGCACGAAGATGAGCGCAGCAATTCCACGGACATGCAATGGGCTGCCAGCGGGACACCTGGCCTCCTGCCCGAGTATGTTCCAGATCATACAGTGCTTGTTCCTTACTTTAGCTCTAGTGGCTCTCATGGTAGCTAAATAGTTTAAATTTTCACTAGCTCTGTTAGAAATTTTGCTACTTTTTATATATGGTTGGTTGAACTGGTTTCTCCTCATGGAGCAGTTCAGCAATTACAACCGCATGACTCAGCAAATGTACTCTTGATCCTGGTTCTGAGAAGGATTTTTATATAATACAAAAACTTACTTACAAAAAAAAAAATTAGTCAAGAAAGAAAATGATTCTCAATAAATTTATGAAGAATCCCAATAAGTCATCGTAAATATAAAATCTCATCTAAAAGAAGCTAAAGTGATTGAAGAAAATATCAAGGATCAAAAACATTATTTGGAAGCTAAAATAACATCATGAATATAGGAAGAAGAGAAGAGAGAAGTTATCTTGACAAGTCACCTTAAGGAAAGATCAGAGGACTTAAACAAGCTTTAATCAAAATTTAATCAACAATAAAGAAGAATTGAAGAAGAAATCATCACCTTGAAGACCCAACTTGAAGAATAAAAGAGAACATAATAAGTCATGAAGATCCAAATGATGAAGAAAGAACAAGAGGTTGAGAATCTTGAACAAGAATTTGTCATGTTAAGAGTTAAAGTTGTTAAGCTCAACAAGAACGTTGAAGAAATAGGAAGCTCCACATAATCAACAAAGAAAGTTGAAGACAAATGTTGCAGGTTACTAGAAAGGAAGAATGAAGAGAAAGCTAAGAGTTATGCTGAAGTCATCAAAGGCACTATCAAGAAGGAATAATGCAAGACTTCAAAGGAAAGCATTCCATAAATGAAGAAGACTGAAGAAAACGATTACAGAAGAGACGAACATCAAAAACTACCCTCCAATTTTAAGTATCAAAGAATATTAAATCATTTTGAAGAAAATAATAGAAGAGAATATCATGATCATCCAAGACATGTATTCAGAAGAACTACATCAAAAATAACATCATTCACTTCTAGGCATCAAATTTTCTTTTATGGTTATTGTTTTATTTGTACTAACTTTGGACATAAATATGTGGATTGCAGAGCATATGGAAGAAATGTTCAAACAACATATGCTTATGTGGCCCCACACAACATTCAATGTTACAAATTCCACAACTATGGACACATAGCCCATGATTGTAGAAGCGTGATAAATCCTTCCATGAAGGAAAACATTGATATCAAATACAATAAGGCTTGAATAACAAAAGAAATACATGAAGAACATATGAATGAAGAACGTGTTCTAGAGATCATAGGATTTGTAGTAGTATGAGAAAGGGAAGAAGAGCATGTGAATAAATAACATGTCCAAGAGATTGTAGGATTTTTAGTTGTGCAATATCATAATGAATCTATAGACAAAGAGGAATATTACTCCGCATTAGAGCGGGTATTTTTCTGAGCTATCCGGTTAGGAAACTCCCAGTAAATATGAATATCGAACAAGGGGAGTCTAAGAAGTAGCTCTACATATCATAGAACTATATTTTGAGCAGTTTGAAGTGTTTATAGGTTATGGTAAGGCAGGTTCAGAGTGGTTTAGTGACAAATGCGTAGAATTTCTTGTAACATTTTGATTGTTTGAGGAGTATCTTTTGGAACACATACCTATGCAGGTATCAGCTAGTAGCTATGAAGGATATCATTGGCACACTTTTTAGGAAGGGATATCTTCAATACAGATTGTTCCATACATGTAGATTCTGATTTGTAGAAAAACAATGGACATATTTAATTCAGTTGAAGAGAAGGAATATGTTGTGATCAGTTGCAACAAATGGTTCACCATTGTATGCAGTTAAGTAGCAGAATCATGGATAGTTTTATGACATATGAAAAGAGTTAGATTCATGAGATCATTGGAAGGTCTAGATAGATATATCATAGTGGATGAAAGCATATTTACAATTGGAATCAGAAAAGTGGAATCATTTGTTCACAAGAAGGAAAGCAGTTGAAGGCACAACAAAACATGGAAAGAGAAACCGTCAGTAGAAACTATATCATCATAGGAAAATTGTTCAATATTTCATTGATGATAGTTCAGTGAATATGACAAGCCATGATGACTTGAAGAAAAGGGTTGAAGACAAATAATCTTGAATGATTTTTATATATATCAGTGAATTACAATAGGAAGCACCATTGGAAAAGAATCACTAGAAGAAAGGAAAGAAAGAAAGTACTGGAAGCCCTACATTAATCTACACAACATCTTTCAAAAGAAGTCAGGGGGGGAGAAATAGTCAAAAGCAGTTAACCTTATGCCAAAGGGGAAGAAAAAGAACATAGGAACTAGAAGAGAAATATCACAAGAGAATGAAGTCAGAGAAGGATTGTTCACTCTTTGGTATTGATATCAAAAGAGAAGAGGGACATGTAAATAAACATGGAGAGAAACATGTGAAGAGAAACAACAAAAGCATGAAGACAGAGGAGCATCCCGAAAGGGATTTACCCTTTTTATGAAAGGGGGAGAAAAAGAAAGATCATCAGAATCATGAAGACATAGGGAGCATCCATAAGGGGAGATACTATTTTTAATTGATGTCAAAGGGTGAGAGAGAAACGTGAGGATAGAAACATTGATGAGGAGCAATGATCAAAAGGGGAGCATGAGTGTTTCCATCAATGTTTGGAGTATAGTTGTTGCCATGTTTGGAGTTTATTTTTGAGGCTTATTCTTGGTTATGGTATGGTACATGCTTGAGACATGTCATGGTAGTGATGGTGCATGGTACATATTGGTGATGAAATGAAACATTGTTAGTAGTACACTCTTGGTTGTTTGGTATCTAGTTTAGTTACATGTTGATGATGATATGGCACATGTTTGAGGTACATATATTGGTACATTTCTTATGGATGTTGGCACATGCTTGAGTCACATGGTTTGAGATAGATTTTTGGCACATGGTGTATGGTTATTATGATAGAATCATATCATTGATGTTGGTTCATATTGAGACATATATTGGATGCATTGGAATATATCTTTGGTACATGGTTATGGAATGATTGAGACAAGTCATGAGTGATTTGGTATTTGGTTGAGGTACATTTCATGGTACATGGTTTGTGGTATGGGTTTGGTACATGATATGGTACATGGTTGATACATGATTTGGTACAGGTTTGGTACATGATATGGTAGATATTTAGGTACATGGTTGATGCTTAACTTGGTATATGTTTGATGCTTGGTACATGGCACATGGTCTTGGTATATTCTTGAGGAATATCTTGGTGATGTTTACAGGGTTATGTGACAATGATAGTGACAGTGACAGTGATAGTGACAGTGATAGGTTATATGACTGGTTGATGATAGGTTGATTGATATATCAGTAACAATATCAACGATAGTGATAGATTGGTATAGACTTCAATTTCATGGTGGTATGATGGGGAAAGAAAATGATTTTGTATCCTGATTCTGATTGGAGTTGGAGAACTCAGGGAGTTCGAGTTTCATTCATGTTGGAGCCTTTAAACTAGGGGGTTGGAACCTCCTTCCAAATGTCGCTGGTAAATCAGGGAGTTGTAGCTTCCTTCAGTTTGGAGCCTGTAAATAGGGGGTTGGAGCTTACTTCCACTTGGTTCTGGAGAATTTGGAAGTTGCTTCTTCCTATGAATGTATTCTTGATATATATACAAACGAATTCCGTGCTTTTCCCCCATTTTGGATTCCACGTAAATTCTAGTGTACTATGTATTTGATGTGATGTGGTTACTTATTATGGTTATATGATCATGATATATTGAATGTAAACATAGATAATATATTGCTGATAAAGTTGAAGTTTACATATTGTGGTTAAAATTAGTAAAAGTGCTAAATATTGATTCACCCCGCTCTCAGTATTTCCAACAATTGGTATTAGAGTAGGTCCTTTCAGAAAACAATCTAACCACTAAAAGGTATATTATCGAGTTCATAGATAATGGAACACCATTGTTTGATGGTCAAATTGGTATGAGCTATGAGATATGGAAAAGCAGGATGAAAGTGTTTTTACAAGCACAGGGGTATGATGTTTGGTGTTAAGAACCAAACATCAATATAGCATAGAAAAACCTTAGGAAAAGTACTCAACGCCTTGAAAAAGAGATAATTTCAGATCATAAGCCTCTTCGAGGGGGCAACCTCCTTTTACCCCACTTAAATGTTCAAGTACAAGATGATTCAAAATGAA
>JZKD02S1706051.1:671793-701107 GCA_000966675.3 Picea glauca
CATTACTAATATAAATTACAACTAATGGCCTAAAGCCGACATAAATAAAATAACATTACTAATCTAATATGCCCCAATTAAGGGGTAATGAGCCAATATTAGGGCTTAACATTTGGTACTCAGTTTTTATAGGATACAATGTTTCAAAGAAACCAAAGACTAAAACCAAGAAGGAATTGAAAAGAAACAACAAAATAGTGATAAAGTTTATCCAGGAAGAATTACCTGATCCGATAAAATAGAAAGTGGGAAAATTTTCATCATCATAAGAACTTTGGGAAAGGCTACATAATCTCTATTCCAAGGAATCTCATAACATCATAGATTCAGAGGATATTGATAAACCTAAAGAAGATGTAGGAACAAAACAAGAAGAATTATGCTCATCATGTCAAACATATTTAGAAGAATAAGATTGTGAAGAAGGCATAATAGATCTTGAACCAGAATTAATCAGTGCCTTAGACAAACTAATGAAAGAAAGGAAGAAAAACAAGTCTCTTTAGGAAAAATTAGTTAATCAAGAAAAGGATTCTCAAGAAAGTTCCAAAGAATCCCAACAAGTCATCATAAATCTAAAATCTCAGCTAAAAGAAGCTAAAATGATTGAAGAAAATATCAAGGATCAGAAACATTATTTGGAAGCCGAAATAGCATCACAAATAAAGGAAGTAGAGAAGGGAGAAGGAATATTGACAAGTCACCTTAAGGAAAGATCAGAGGACTTAAACAAGCTTGAAGAAAAATTTATTCAACAAGAAATAATACTTGAAGAATAAATCATCACCTTGAAGAACCAATTTGAAGAAGAAAAGAAAATGGAAGAAGTCATGGAGATCCAAATGGTGAAGAAAGAAGAAGAGGTTGAGAAGCTTGAATAAGAAGTTGTCACGTTAAGAGTTAAAGTTGTTAATCTCAATAAGAACATTGATGAAATAGGAAGCTCCACATCATCAACAAACAAAGTTGAAGAGAAATGCTATAGGTTACTATAAAGGAAGAATGAAGAGAAAGCTAAGAGTTATGCAGAAGTCAATAAAGGAACTATTGAGAAGGAAGAATTAAATACCTCAAAGGAAAAATTTCCAGAAATGAAGAAGACTCAAGAAAAGGATTATAGAAGAGACAAACATCAAAGAAGAACCTCCACTTTCAAGTATCAAAGAATCTTAAATCATTGTGAAGGAAACAACAAAAGAGAAGATCGTGATCAACCAAGGCATGAATTTAGAAGAACTACATCATAAAGAATATCATTCACTTCCATGTATCAAAGTTTCTTTTATGGTTATTGTTTTAATTGTACTAACTTTGGACATAAAGTTGTGGATTGCAAAGATTATGGAATAAATGTTCAAACAAGAGATGCTTATTTGACCCCACACAACATTGAATGTTACAAATGTCACAACTATGGACACATATCCTATGATTGTAGAAGCATGATAAAGACTTCCATGAAGGAAAACACTGATATCAGATACAAGAAGGATTGGAGAAGAAAATAAAGACATGAAGAATAGGTGAATGAAGAAAAGGTTCTAGAGATTACATGATTTTCATTAGTACAAGAAAGAGAAGAAGAACAGGTCTAAGATATTGTAGGATTTGCAGTTATGAAGGATCATAATGAATCTACAGATGAAGAGGAAAATTACTCTGCATCATAGTGGGTATTTTTCTAATATATCCGGTTAGGAGACTCCTAGTAAATATGAATATTTATATGGGGTAGTCTAAGTAGTAGATCTATACATCATAGAACTATATTTTGAGTAGTCTAAAGTGTTTATAGGTTATGGGAAGGTAGGTTCAGAGTGGTTTAAAGACAAAACTGCAGAATGTCTTGTAAGAGTTTGATTGTTTGAGGAGTGGATTTTGGAACACATACCTATGTAGGTATCAAATAGCAACTACGGAGGATATCATTCGCACATATTTTAGGTAGGGATATCTTCAGTACATATTGTTTTAGACATGTAGATTCTGATTTGTAGAAGACCAATGGACATATTTAATTCAATTGAAGAGCAGGAATATGTTGTGATTAGTTGCAACAAATGGGTCAGCATTGTATGCAATTAAGTAGCAGAATCATGGAAAATTTTATGATATATGAACATAGTTGGATTCATGATATCATTGGTAGGTATATATAGACATATCATAGTGGATCAAAGCATATTTACAATTGGAATAAGATAAGTGGAATCAGTTGGTCACAGGAAGGAAAGCAGTGAAAGGAACAACATAATAGGGAAAGAGAAATCATCAATAGAATCTATATTGTCAGAGGAAAATTGTTGGAAATATCATTGATGAAATTTTGGTGAATATGAAAAGCCATGAAAACTTGAAGACAAGTTTTGAAGACAAATAATCTTAAATACATTTTATATATGTTATTGAATTACAAGAGGAAGCACCAATGGAAAAGAAACATCGGAGGAAAGGAAAGAAAGAAGGTACTGGAAGCCCTACATTAATATACACAACATCTTGAAAAAGAAGTCAGGGGGAGAGAAATCATCAAAATTAATTACCCTTATTCCAAAGGGGAAGAAAAAGAACAAAAGGACTAGAAGAGAAATATCACAAGCACATGAAGTCATAGAAGGATTGTTCAGAGAAGGTATACTTTCAGGGAGAGTCACTCCTTGCTATTGATATCAAAATATAAGAGGGACATGGAAAGAAAGATGGAGAGAAACATGAGGAGAGAAATATGGGAAGAGAAAGAACACAAACACGAAGACAGGGGGAGCTGCCCCAAAGGGAGTTTCCCTTTTTAACAAATGGGGAGAAAGAGAAAGATCACCAAAAGCATGAATATAGGAGGAGTAGACCCAAGGGGAGATACCCTTTTCCATTGATGTCAAAGGGGTAGAGAGAAACATGAGGAGAGAAGCATTGATGAGGATAAATGATCGCAGGGGGAACATGAGTGTTTCCATCAATGTTTGGAGTATAGGTGTTGCCATCAATGCCAAAGGAAGAGATTGTTGGAAAGTTGGTTGTCATTGATTTCAACCCTTGGAGAGAAAAAATATTCCTTAGATCTATGGTCAATATTGATGGTAAGTCAATTTTCATTGATTTCAACAGAAGTGGTTGATGTCAACATATGTGATGGGTGCATTTGATGAAGTATTGATGAAGTCTACACTACACCCCAAAGGTGTGGTTATGGAACCTGAAGTTTTTTGAGCAATAAGGACAGGAAGGAAAATGTAAATAAAGGTATCATAATCATAGATGGATATTCCTCGTCGTTCCATTTCCAATGGTAGGTGGTACACCATGCGGTTCCTCACTATTACTAAAATATTCCCCTGGGGATAGGTGAACTTTCCCTTGGATTACAGACCCCTATACCAAGACATAAAATATCATTTGGACACTACCATTCCTATAAATTCATTTTATCCATCGAAAAAGAGGGAAGGAGAGTAAGTGTGATGTACCTTGTTTATGACGTTTCTCCTAGAAGCTCCAATCCATGAGCTTGATCTTCACTCTCAGTGAAAATTCATACTTGCAATGAACAACGAGAAACAAATGAATATCTCCTACTATAATGGATTAGACAAAGCAAATATATATACATGGATTGAACCAATCAATAGATAAGCACATATGAATACATACTTTAAGGAAATAGGCCAAGTATATTATATGAGAACCAAGAAAAAGTACAGACCATGAATGATGTCATCTGCAACTCCTCCAAGCTCTCCTCATCCAACCCTTGCATGAATCCCAAGATCATAAGTTTCATGTATGAAAACTTCCTCCTTTCACCTTGGAAAGCCCTCAATATATAGGCTTGAGAGGCACAAAAACCATGAGAAAATGAGCGGTATGGTTGAGGATATGGCTACTTGAGGTTTTTATTAGATCCTAAAGTTAATTCCAAGCATGAGTGTCGAGCACAACTAACCCAATCTCAAAATTTGGCCCATAGATTAAGGTGTGGGAGATCCCCCCTTTCTCTCAACAACATCAACACTCCCCCCAAGTGAGAGATAGAACATTGATCCTATATCATTTCTACCCTATAGTGGCATAGGGGGTGCTATGTGTGCACCCAAAGTATGGATAGAGGAGCGTTGGTCTTCATAAATGCTCAAAAAAGGGTCGAAATGTGCAAGGAAAAAGTGTGTTTTGACCAAAAAATGATGGTTTTCATCCTCCCATATGACTTAGGGGTCATGAACAACTGTTTTAATGGTGTCGAAGGGTGGAAACACCTCAAAAAGTGAATTCAACACTTGGGAAGGTGCATACGACACTTGTGGCAGTGAATGTGACACTTACCGAGGTGCATACATCACTTTGCAACACTTGCAACACTTAGGATGTGAAAAAAAATGGTCACATTTTGATGTGTAACAGATGCACCCTAATGTGCGAGGTCACAAGAGAAACTAATGGATGAATCACTTTACAAATTCTTCAATGCAAGGTTATTGGAGTGGGAGAACTTGGTAGAAGATACAAACAACCATCAAACAATATTAATATATGTTTCATCCTTGAGGCAGGCATACCTATGCTTGGAATACAAATGACTCAATGCATGGATGCTGACCAATACACTCTAGGTCCATGAGAATATTGACTAAGGATATGGACACTAAACATACAATGTGGATCCATATGACTCGATCAAGTTGTAGCCACGATATTTTACACAATAGAGCTACAATATGACAAAAAAACATAGCCACAGAGAAATACAAGGTGGACTTTTGTAACAGTGTATATCAATAAGTTTCAAACTCCATCACAACCTAGGTTAGTCAGATAACATTTGGTAGATGCCAAATATATCCCCAGGGTACTCATCTCGATCCCAAACCAACATGATTCTAATCATCTGAATACATGTGTCGATGTCAAACATGGTAGAAACCACTTCATTACAAGTCATTGATGTTAATCATTAACAGGTGTGAGGAAAATCACCTTTGATGTCAATGACTCACAAGGTACACTAGTACAATCCAATGGGTGTGAATTTTTGAATTGAAGTCAAGCACTTGTGGAAAAATTTGATCAGAGGCCAATGATGTTAATCGACTATCGAAATCAAGGAGACCTGTCATTGAGGCATGCAGGTTCCAAGGTACTAATTGGTTTATAATTCTAATTCCTGGATGATGTGCTAAAGTTGAAAGGAAAAGACTTTTCAAAGAAGAGTCTTGATGTATCTCCCATCATCGACATGAAACTGACACAGGATAGTGATTTAAGATGAAATATTAGATGTGAACAGACTGACACGTGTATGAATACTGCAAAGTGGTTTATACATCTGATGGGTGTTCTATATGTACTAAATCCCTCAATTAAATTGTCAACCTGGGGTAAGTAAACTTAGAGTTGTAGCACTTTATGTGCCAAGGCAGAAAAGTTAGAGGAAGTATGGTTTGACTAAGGAGATGGTCTATCTAAGGGTTAATCTGCTTAAGCAATGACTCTTTTATTTTTATCAATTAAATAACCCTATTAATGAACTTGAACTATTTACCCTAAGCAGCTTTAGACAATGGATCGATGGATTATTCCTAAAGAAGCAAATCAAACCCTACTTTGAACAAGTTAATCTATTCAATCTAAACAAAAACAATAAGTAAATTACTTTGATCTTTTATCTTTAAGAAAATAAGAAATCAAACAACTAACCTATAAAAATCACTCAGCAAGTAAACTCATCAAAACTATTCAGCAAGCAAACTCATCAAAACTATTCAACAAGTAAACTCTATTCTTAAAACAAAACTAATCATTTCTATTATGCAAAGGAGAAATATTAACCTACTTAATCAAAAGCATCATGACTGTATTCAGAAATTAATCAAAACTACTCTTAATTTGCAATAATAGGAAACTCAAAGATTATGATTATGTCTTCGGTGCCTAATAACATCATGATGGCATCTGACGATTAGTGATAATTCAAGAGGAATTAATTCAATATTGACTTCTATAGAGAAATGAAAAGTATGAATCAAGCAATATAACGAGAGCTTAGCCATCATAGAAGAAACATTAAATATCCTGAAAATCCATGTGATCTCTCAATTTCATGCATCAATCATTGATGATAAGAAAACACTCTGATACTTAATTCAAATTCACTCTTATGCTAACTCACGCAAATTTACAAGATTATAAAATCATAACTAAAAGCTTAATTCAAATTCAAACTTCTAATTAAAATTGCAATTCAAATCTAGAACTGAGATTTCATAAATTAAACTAAGCTAATCCTATTATTTAAAAACTCAGATTGCAAGCTAGAATGCTAGTAAGAAGATAATCCAAAATCTACTTCTATCTTAGCATACTAAAACAAGATTGATAAAAAAAAATAGATCTATGAAAGAATAACTTGAACTGAGAATTAATTAATAAAACTTGCAATTCTATCCATCGAAACTTGCAAAAGAAACTCTGTCTTAAACTAATACTCTGTTCTAAATACTACTCTATTTCAACCTGCAAAAATCAATTTAACTTTTAACACATCAAATAAGTTAGTATCTTGCAATCCAGTCACTAAGAAATAAAAGAAACATCATAATAAATAACTATCTCCTACAAGCAACCTACAAAAAGAGAAATTAGGCAATTAAATTGTAAACAACAAATACAACATGTAGAATTACAAAATACATATAACAAAGAAATAAAATGAATTATAACTACACAACTGAAATACAAAATCTATCTATCTAAGTATTCACCCAGACCACTAGTGGACCCCCTAGTAGGTCGTGTCTACTCCTCAACAACAAATCTCAAGCTCAAATCAACACAGTTATGTCGTTAACTTAAAAAAATGCAATCTCAACACAAGTTTGCAGAGATTTCTCAATTATACAACGAAATGTATTCTAAAAATTCTTGTCTTTGGTTTGGCCACTACTAGTGGTATTTATAACGATTATAGTTCGAGAGGTCGACCACTAGAAGGGTTGACCTCCTCTAAAAATGGTAATTTCCATTAAATGCACTCTAATAGTCTTTGGCTTCTAGAAACTAAACGAGCCACTCAGCAATTAGCATAACTGCTTAATATAAGATGTCAATAGCTGAGTAGTTGGAGGCCATGAGGGGGCACAAAACCTAGGTCGCCGATTCGCCCAACACAATCTTCCAATACGCCAGCCACCAACTCACCTACGCTCCAAGTGTTGGATCGTGTGCTGGATGAAGTACCGGATCGGGTACTAGATGAAGTGTCGAACGAGATACCGGATGGAAAATTGGATTGTGAATTAGCCCTATGACACACAGATCACACATTAGATCCTCATAATCATCAAATCGAACTAAATCTAACTCAAAACCTTTGCAAAACATCAATTGTGCATACCTATTATAAATCCATGATGAATTGATACAAAATCCTTCGAAAACTTCTTCAAAATGGTTAATAACACATATAATACCGGTGCAAAAAGGATTCAATCATCACCACAAAAAAATCAAAACATGAGCCCAAAAACATCCCTTGAACATTTCATGACACGACAATTGAATTGGCAACATTGAATCAACGAGGAAAGGATCCAAACATAATGTGGTGATCTCCATAATGTAATGAAAACCAAAGGTTTTCTTTGAATAAGAAGAGTATGACGACACATAGACTTCAAATGACTTAGAGACAAGTGGATTACTCAACTGTATGACATAATGTAGACATGTGCCATGTTCAAGGTCGACAATAAAGAGCTTCCATAAAGGTTTTCAAAACTTGACCCACTTCCCAATTTCCCCCCCCATCTATATAGATGAGTACCTCTTTCATTTTAACAAGCTCAAGGAGGATAACAAGTTCTCGATATAAGCGCATCCTTCGGACGAGTCCTTTGGAGTATTTTTAACGAACCCTAGGAAGGAGTGGTTCTATCCTAGATAGGCCTTTCAATGTATGTTTTACGAGCCCAAATAAAGTAAAATCGGTGGTTTTTCATGTTTAGAGAGTTTGAAAAACACTTAAAGGAAACTCCCAGATGGAATTATTCGTAAGGTTAGTCTCCTAAGCCCAAAAAATTATAAAATATTACACAGGAGAACTCTCCTAACCAGATGGTTATGGTGTTCCTATTTAGTAAAGTATTCTGATGAGAACGAAAAAGAGATAAACTATCGCTCAACATAAGTGATTTCTAGTTCACTTTAACGATCGTCAAAGACAACAAGATTATTCGACAATATTTTAGAGAGTCTAAAAATATCTTAAAGGAAACTCTAGGGGGTTCATTTTTCGTATAACCTTTACGAGTCTGAAGAAGTGATAAAAATATACTCAGTCACATTCTCATGAGTTTACAAACATGAGAAAAAACAAAGACTAAGCTAAGAATTGGTTTCATTTTTACACAATATTGAAACAAAATTGAACTATGCTTGTAACTCCAAGTTCAATCCCCAAATTTTTGTTTCATTTTTTAACGAGCTTACCACAAAGAGGAGAAACTATGCTCGTGGCTTATGTTTCATTTTTTAACAAGCCTTCCATAGAGAAGCAAAACTATCCTCATAGATTCTCCTTGATCATGGCTTCCAAGAGGATAATGTTCTGGAAGGAATAGATGTCAAGGGATAAATGTCAACCATGGATTCCAGGAGATCTTCGCTTGATGGCATAAAAACAGTCTGGAAGGAATATGTGTCAATGACCTCGATAAGGGTAGAGATATATGGGTGTAATGTCCCTATAAAAGAGATGACCATGTCAACTACTGGATCTAGGTCAAGAGAAGGGAGATATTCCCTCTCATTCAGAGTTGAATGCATGGGATAGTTCATTACATAATTGACCTGCGGCGAGGTAGACATCGCTGACATGTATGGAAAGTTCAGGGAAGGTGGATGACTGACCATCAGATGAGGGTCATCACCATGATAAATTTTTGTGTGAGATTTGGTTTTCAAAACTTAGCGAGATGCTAAACTTAGGTGGAGGCGTGATAAACTAGAGGACAGGACTAGATCTAGCGGGAGAAGGCTAAATCTAGCAGTAGTGCGGAATTGATGGGACCCAACATATCACAGATCGTGGGTGCTACATATCAATGGTCGAGGATCGTTTCAGGGGGAGAACTTGTGCAGAGGATAATTCCTGAAAGCGGGATGAAAAGTAAATTGGTGTTTTCATTCAAGACCATGTGGCACCACTGGGTGCATTTCGGGATGATAAGTGGGTTTCCCGAAACCACTTTCCCTCACCCCCAAAATCGGAAAAGTATATAAAGGGGGCACTCGTCGATATTTTATTATTTTTCAAATACTGGAACGTTGAAAGTTGGTGCGACCACTCCATTCAAACTGGAGCTCAAAATCACTCCAAGATCACGAATTTTCCACTCATTTACAGGTATTTTCCATCACCACCATGGACCCTATCATTTTTTCAGTAGTAGAGCAAGACCCCATATCAAATGAAGAATCCCTAATTGACAGAGATTCAGACGTGTTCAACATTGAAATCACCATTTCTCCCATCTCTATATCTAGAACTAATCTGTCAAATAATGTAGGGAAATAGATACCCTTCCTTGAAGCGGTCCAGACCACCATATTCCCTTACACCATCGAGGTCACATTCCCCTTCCCCGAATTCATAGGTTAGTGCACAGAGAAATATTCACGGGAAGAGAAATTTGTCTTAAATAAACAGGGGTCCAAGGTCTTATGTAGGGTAAAGAGTCTATTGATTCAAAGCGCCCTCCGCATACCAGATTCCCCCTCTGTAGAGTCTGAACCATTTGAAGAAGAAAAGATAATCATGGTTTACAGAGAATGTCCCTCAAAATTCAAAGACCTATTTTTCCAAACAATTTTTAAACCAGAGTATATTTCTGAAAGTCTGTCCTTGCCAATGAGTGTAAATATCATGGTTATTGAAGTCCAATGGGTATGTTCCATACTGAGTCAGATTTTAGGTCTAGATAATGACAAGTATGTGGTCGAGGTCATGTTAGGTTTTTTGTTGGTGTTTTTACAGTTAGAGTCCAGTCAGTCAGTTTGCATTAGCTTCAATGAATTCATAGTTGATAATATCCATGAGAAACTAGTGAATTTTCAGTCACTAAGACATTTCAGATATCACACATACTTGCTAAATATTTTCCCAGAGACAAACAAGAGAGAGTTCCCTGAAGCATCATTCATATCAACTGAATGAAAAAGAATCACAATGTTCATTTTTATCAACAAGGTCATGTCCAGAGTTTACATCATGATTTTCAACACTAGCCTGCCAAGAGTCCTAGATGACATGAGGAGTTATTTACAGCCAAATCCAGAAAACAGAGTGGGGGACTGGGTGTTATTCATGCATTCAACAGTGATATGGGTTTATGGTTGTCATGAATCCCCCTATATTCTTCCTATTTTTCTGACACCCAGAGTCGTTTCCCTAGAGTTCATCAGGCAAAGAATAATATCAAAGACAGAGCACTTCTTGAAACTACACAAGGCATCCAACCTAAAATTCCCTTTCATCATTGGACCCTTCATTGTAAAAACTAGATCATGCTTATCTCAGATCCAGGCCAAGCTCAAGGAGTTTGTATTTGCACAACTACGGGGAAGAAGATATGATCCACATCAGATCATATCCAAGAGAAGAATGATAAACAAACAATCCTCCTATGAACATGAACATGTTGAGGGTTTTGACAAATTTGCAAATCTAGATGTCTGTGCTAATATGGAAGCAATCTTACAACCAACTCAAACATAGCAAGTGGAGGCAACCCTACAACAAACTCAAATACAACAAAATCCTTAGAAGTTGATAGTTAAAGTCCCCAAGATAAATGTTTATAGAAAAATAAGAAGTTCATAGGCCCCAGGCACAAGTAGTCAGCAGACTACCCCTAAAATGATGAAGATCACACAATCCCCATAGATAGTGGATATAGAATAGGAAGAGCCTAAAGAAAAAGTAAACATGGATATGGTGGAGACTGGCACCAACAATGTGGAAGTTGGGAAAGGAATCAAGCTCCAAAGTGAAGGAAGCTCAAGGAATTTGAGCAGAAAAAAGCACATCTTTGATAAGGCATATGGAGCAGCCTATCAATCTAAAGAAGATTTGGCAAAGCAATTTGATGAGAAAGGAAACCTGGATATGAATGAAATGAGGGAGTTAATCCCTGAGGTAGAAAATATATCCCAGCATAAGTCTTCTCTGCTCACAGTGAGAGATTTAGAGAAGAAGACATTCAATATAGTAGTTGCAGATGAGGATAAAGTATCTAAGATCAAGTTAAAATATGAAAACATCAGTGCTCCAGACAAAGTGAAATTCCACAGGAATACCAGTGACAAGTTGTATTCATATTACTTGGGTTTAAGCCTAAATAATTCAAAGCTGTCAACTTATGCAATTAAGTTGGAAGGGCAGTTGAAGCAGGAAAAATCATCCAACAAAGCTTATCAAACTCAGGTCAAGAGGCTAGAATTTGAAGGCCCTCAGGGAGTGTAATCCTCCTTAGAAGAAAAAGACAAGTTGATCCAAAGCTTGAATAAGAAACTAAAAATGTCTGCCACATAGCATCCACAAACAACAGAACTGGTTTCTTTAGAACATGAGAAGGACACATTTCGACAAGAGGCATTGAACTAAAAGGCCAAGGTATTACATATAGAACATGAAAAAGTGAATTGGTCACAAGGATAGACAGAAGTACCAAACATGGCTATATTTTTACATTCTGCTACATAAGTTGGGCCAAGCACTGAAGATCTTGTCCAGTCTATGTCCCAAGTTAGCTTGAAGGTGGGAGAAATAAAATGTCTAAAGGGAGATATAGAGAAATTGAAGAAAGAAATGAAAACAAAAGATGAGAGGATGGCTCAGTTCCAAAAGGAGAATCAATATTTGTAGGAAAGAATAGAGAAGATGAAAACAAGGTTGAGAGGCAAAGGACTATTGTAGGGAGCCAAACATATCATATGGGATTCTATTGCTGCTGAAGCTGCTAAGTTCATGGTGTACTTGAAATTTATCAATGACAAATATAGCATGGCCATCACAGCCAGAAGCAGGTGCACTGTTGTAAATGAGACCCTAGCAAAGAAACCATCAGAGTGGGCCCAAAATTCCATAAACTTGCTAAACTCCATCCCCAATATAGAACTTTAGACCATTGGGGTCAAAGATAGGACTACATTGATCATCTGGGCCAGGAGGGTCATTGCCAAGCATAACCTGCTAAAATCAGTCCAAACCAAGGCCATATTGTTGGAGCAGAGTATACAGAAATTCAAAGATCTGTTTGGATATTTGTCCATCAAAGTCCTCCCACCATTTTGGGATGGAAAAGGAAAATTGTATGATCATGAAGAATACAACTCTCGCCTCTCCCAATGCAGAATGGATCACTCCAAGTTTGAAATCCTGGAGGAAAACTTGAAAGGAGAAACCCTGGTGGAATATTTGATCACGAATTTTGAGATCTTGAATCAGTTCAAGACAGTGAATATCAGACTGTCAGTCATGATGTATGCCTCTTGCATTGACCTGGAGATCCTAATCAAAGAAATGATGGACTACGATATCCCTTCTGACTTGCAGTGGAAAGAGATAGTGAGGCTGGGTAAAACAAAGTACAGTTTTCCAGGAACCAACAAATAGTTCCCAAGTGTCACCAAAATGGAAAACTCAACAAAAGAGCAAAACAGGACAAGTGGCAAAGGCAGAAGTTGAAGAGTCAGAGGAATCATTTGTTGGTTCATAAAACATTTTTTATTAATCATTGTAATCGGTCCCCATACCAAAACTGTCATGTTGTAATTATTGTAATTGGATTTAGAAGTTGAAAAGTTTCAGTTCAACTATTGTAATTGGTTTCTAATTGAAGGAACTCGAATTGTATAAATATTATAAGTTCCAAATGTATTAATGTTGGCAGAAGTGCAAGGGCACCTCCTCAGTTTTTCTAAACTAAATTGTAATTTTCTGGAGATGAATTGAATACATATGCAAAATCTTTTGAAGTCTCTATGAAAAGATTCTAATGGTGGTGATATGAGTTTTGTCTTCTCTCAATGTATGTATTTCATGTGTTCTTTAATTCCATTTATAGTGTCTTCTATTTAAATTGGATAGTTTAAAAGATAGAATTCATCTTGTGATGCTCTTGGATTAAGCAATTTAAATTGTGCTAAGTTCTTCATAAGTAATTCAGAATTCATTTGATAAATGTTCTGATGTAGTTACTTGTTTTTTGTTTGTTCTTACACTCTGCAAAATACAATTTATAACTTAGATTCATTGCCTCACTTAGCCTTTATCCTCTGGAGAGTTCTATTGGCCAGTCAGTGTTTTCATTCGTTTTTAGAATTTTGACTCCATAACCCTAAGTGTCCCTCCCCTTTCTTTCTAGCAAATTTATAAAATCCCCCAAAAATAAACTAAACCTAGCCATTGATTATCAAAGAAACATCAAGTGACATGAGAGATCCCTCTCTAAGTTGAACAAGCTAGTACCCATCCTAAATTTGGCTGGTAGGTTACCTCTATCATTTGTTTATCAGCCGAACAAATTTATAGAGTGCTAACATTCTAGCGTCGTTGTCGGGGATTGAAAGTGAAATCTTTCGTGGGAAAGAATGACTTAAAGCTTCAGATTTGATTCCTGATGGTGACAGTGAATCAAACACCTTATTGGTTTAGACTATTTTTACCCTGACGACTCCATTACCAAGAGACCATTTGCACCAAGTAGTTTGAGCTAGAAATCCTGGATCCTAAGAGAATTCACACCAGGAGAAACCCAGACCTAGAAGTTGCAATCCCTGTGTCTGATCCTGAGAAACTTTTACACAAAAGAAAATAAAGGCCAATAAGCCCATCTTTTCGTTTAGACGTACATCTATCCTTGCCCAAAGATGGAGTAACAAGCATTGAAGATCTTGAGTTTGATGTGAAATTTGAACAAACTTTGTTCAGAACTAAATCTGAATCTTGTTTGAACGAGGTCATCTTTGATGAAAAGAGGTTCCAATATTTTATTTTAGCTTCCTCTACCAAACCTATTGTGATTCATACTCAAAACCAACAACCACTTCAATTCCTCACAACAGCCACGGCAACTAGTTTTGCCCCTCTTGTACTCCCTGCTCAGTTACATGATTTACTCGACCTAAGGACCACTAAGGAATAAAAACAACACATGCTACCAGTCCCTTGAGGCACCATTCATTTTTGGGCACCTATCTCAAGCCCCATTCATAGGTTTAGCAAGCTCTCAGGACAAGTCTACCTCCTTGGCAAGACCTTTCAGGATACTATTTTATTCCCCTCAAACTGAAAGGACCAACCCTTCTAACTATTTTTTTCACCTGGACCTTTCAGTAAGCCTTTTATTTCTTCCCCTCAAAGAGATATAGGTTTCTAACAAGCTAGGAGAGATTAGAACCAATTAGATCTAGCAATCTCTTTCTAATTATTCCCATTATAAGATCCAAATATAAGAAGCAAACAATCAAACAAACCTTCCCACAATGAAACCACTAGTTGGTGATGAAATCCAACATTATGAGATCAATATAGGAAGGGGATGGGATAGAGCGGGTGGACTAGTTATGTTGGTGGCCTACTTAACGGACTTATGCCTTGGTGCAAGTTCCCACATGGGTTTACCCATGGTTTTACCCTCTAAGTAGCCCGAGTGAGTTTGACCAATGTCTGACCTAGGTACGACGAAGACTCCCCTTCACCGTCACCTTATGTATCAACCCTAGAGATATAGGCCACTAATTTTACCAACTCATAGTCAGCCTCTGGGCGGGTATAGTCGACAGTCAGGAAGGAACATATGGACAGGATAACAAGTCCAAAATTCTTCAAGAGAACTAAAGACAAGTGGACCGAAATACTACTAAGAACTATGAATGGATTCAGGATTCATGAAGCTCCGAGACCAAATGAAACCAACCATTTCTCGGGAAGAAGCCCCAATATATGATATTTTTGTTATGTGGGTTAAGCTTTGGAGGGGAAATCTTCGCTTCTCTCCCACACACAACCTCTTGTTTAACTCCTATGTGAGAGGGGGATCCCAGTTATGCTTATACGAGAAAATGGATTTACCGCTCCCTAGCATAAGATTCTATGTTTTTCTAATGGATTTGGAAAGTTATCCTCATAACCTCTTCCAAAGCCCTACACTTTAAGATAATATAGATTTGCTACCAGATAATATAAAAGTGTCTGATCAATTTTATAAGCGCTTCATTTTAGGGTTGTTGTTTACTCAAGGGTGCAAAGGTGAAACTTATGATGTTTTAGACTCAAATCCAAACGAATGCAGAATAATGAGATGAAAATATTTTTCTTCAATGAATCCTACATACAGGATGGAGAAGAGGTTCAACTTTCTTCAACAAAAAAACCCAACTCCCAAATGCAATTTTCTAAATGCAATCTACTACACTACCCAAAAGAAAGAACACAACTATCTTATTTGTTTGATTCTAAAAGAAAGAAAATGAAAATCCTTTAATGCTTCATTACCTTCAATCAAAATGAAAGAATCGAATGAAAATACAAAAGACATGAAGCGAAATTATTTAAAACTAAGAATGCGTTCACATGATAATGAGAACTGAAAGAAACAAGTATGATAACTCCTTCAATAAAGGACTCGAAAATCGAAAAGCATTTAAGGGATACAAGAAAGTTTAGAGAAGAATCCAAAAAATGATAGGGAGAAAGAGAAATCACTCAACTATCTTGAAAAAACAAGCAGCAAGAAAGAGAAATCAAAGCTAGGTTGTGGTAAGCATAAAGTCTCAAATCATCCCAAGAGGAAATATTTGAAAAGGAAATTAAGACCAACAAACCTTTGCAGACCTTTTCAATTAGTCAAATAACTAAAAACTTTTGCAAGATTCGGACCAAACCAATAAGAAACAAGTCGAATAAATATCGCAATTTGGAAAAGGTTGCAAGATTAAAAAAGACAATGAAAATAGTGATAAGGAGCCATATCTTCAACCTAAAAAAAGTCACAAGCAAAAGTATAGACTCTAGGAAAAATACCTCCAACAAAGGGCTAAGAAAAAAAAGCCAGATTCTCCTGGATCTTCTCAAAGAAAGAGAATAGTGCTCCCTAAAACAAGGATACAGAGTGCAACAACTCTCCCTAAGAGACCATTAAGGAGCGTTGATAAGATAACCAATGCACTAGTAGCCACACTAGGGGAGCGGTGGTCTTGTAGATGTTTGAAAATAAGCATAAAAAAGAAAATATTCATCAGATATTGGATTGGTAACTATGACTTCTGCTTGATGAAACAAAGGGAAGAGGGAAGGCTCAAAAAACAATCAACCAAACAAGATAAAAATAGGAAAAGGTTCAGACGATCCAAGGAAATAAAATTCAATGTCATTCCCTAGTGGAGAATGAGAGAAGGAGAGGAAGTGTGATGTACCATTCCTATAAATTCATTTTATCCATCAAAAAGGAGAGAAGGAGAGGAAGTGTGATGTACCTCGTTTATGGCATTTGTCTTAGCTGCTCCTATCTATGATCTTGATCTTCACTCTTAGCGCAAATTGGTACCTGCAATGAACAATGAGAACAAATGACTATATCCTACTCTAACGACTATCTCCTACTCTAACGGATTAGACAAAGAAAATATATCTACATGGATTGAACCAATCAATAGACAAGCACATATGAATACATACTTGAAGGAAATAGGCCAAGTATATTAGATGAGAACCAGTAAATCTTATAGACCACAAATGATGTCAGTTGCAACTCCTCCAGGCTCTCCTCGCCCAACCCTTGCATGAATCCCAAGATCATAAGTTTGATATCTGAAAACTTCCTCTTTTCACCATGGAAAGCCCTCAATATATAGGCTCGAGAGGGACAACAAACATGAGAAAATGAGGGGTATGGTTGAGGATATGGCTCCTTGAGGCTTGGATCAGATCCTGAAGTGAAGCCCAAGCATTGTAAGTTTTAAACCTGTGAAGTAAATAAATGCATACAGATTCTTAAGAAAAACATAAATTAATCAATGGTGCATACACACAGTACACAGAGATTTACGTTGGAAACCCTTGACCAGGAGAAAACCAGCCTTCCTTGGTGCCGCAACTTTCAACCCTTCATTGTATTAATTTCACCATTCACAATACAATATATACAATATTTTAGGTATTTCATATCTACCAAAACCCTAATCCCTTAATCCAAGATTAATTTAGAAAACTGCTAAAAATAGAAAAATCCACAAAAATAGCAAAATAATATAACAAAAAGAAATAACAAAAAATAGAAAAAAATAGCAAAAGAATATAAGATAATAAGAAATAGCAAAAATACACAGTTTTTGAATCTAACGCACCCTCATACACATGCAAATAATATAACACATACCCAACATTCTCCCACTTGTTTTTTTCTTTGCATACAGGGGTTCACCGAATTACATAATCAACAATACAAGGAAACAATGGCCATTGTTACTCTACACCGGGAGAACTTCTCTGTGCTCACAGACTTTAACAATGAATCTGCAACATTCTTCAAAGTGTCAACCTTTTCCAACAACACCTTCTTTTCTTCAACCATGTCTCTCACAAAGTGATATTGAACATCAATATGCTCTGTCTTCGAATGATAAGCATGGTTCTTTTCCATGAATATTTCACTCTAACTGTCACAATCTAATCTCATTGCTTGTTGTACCAACCCAATATCTAAACAAAATCTCTATAACCATATTGCTTCCTTTCTTGCATGAGTGGTTGTCATGTATTCAACTTATGTAGTTGGGAGTGTCACTACAACCTATCTTTTTCTCATCCAATTGATTTCTCCTCGAAATAGGTTAAACACATACCCACTTGTAGATATTTTGCGATCCATATCTCTAACCCAGTCTGCATCAACAAACCCATGTATGCCCAACACTCTATCCAATCCTGGTCTTCCTTGGTAGCACAATCCATAACTAGTAGTGCCACGCAAATACTTGAAGACCCTCTTTACTGTTTTCCAATGATCCTTCATTGGTTTTAACATATACCTACTCAAAACTTCCACTACATGTGCAATGTTCGGTCTAGTACAGACCATTTCATACATCAAACTACCAACTGCAATGGCATATAGAACATGGGACATGTCCTTTTCTTCTTCCCGTGTCTTGGGACACTAATCCACAAATAACTTTACACCTATAAGAATAGGAACCTTGACCGGTTTACTTCCATGCATATTAAACCTATGCAATATCGTCTCGACATATTTTCTCTGATTCAACCAGATTTTTTTGTTTGCATGATATATTTTAATCTCCATTCCCAGAATGAAGTTAGAAGCATCGAGATCCTTCATGTCAAATTTCTCAGTGTTTCATGGAAACCTGCACATGAGACCTAGCTAAAGCATACACAAGCAAAGCTTATCAAGAAAAGGAAGAGAGATACATAATGAATAATGTGAATCAATGTATATTATGACCTGATCAATGAGTGAGTGATCTTCACTCATATAGGACATGCCATCCTATAATTAGGAATGCATGCATAATAGTGATGGTATAAGATTAGAAAGTCTAAAATAGAACTATTCAGTTAACTCTCATTGAACTAGTGTTACTACCACTAAACTAGTGTGTCGAAAATATAAATTTCTCCAACACCCCCCATGAACATCACTATGGAGTAAAAAATGAGTCCCGACTACTAGGACATATTAGGTACTCATGTACAATGCAACCAATGAACACTGAATAAAAGTGAGGAAAGAGGGAAAACCATGTGGGAACAAAACCCCCCCTCAAAGGACATTATATCAAAAGAAGAAAAGACAGTTTCTAGGCAATTGTGTTCTTCACTACAAGACGATCCTGCAAAGTCTGAAACTTCTGCTCAGTGAATGTCTTGGTGAATATGTTAGCATTATGTTCATAGGAAGGACAGAACTGCAAATCAATGATCCTGTCATGTACTAAATCTCTGATGAAATGCATGTGGACCTCAATGTGTTTGTTTCGTTGTCGTTGTATTGGATCTCTGCAAAATCTCAGTGTACTCTTATTGTCACACCATATGATAGTCGGATAGTGAAACTAGATACCAAGCTCGGTAAGGAAGTGTTGAAGCCTATTTGAATGACACAGTTGACTACTCCTCTATACTTTGCCTATGTGGAAGATAAATCAATGGATGATTGCTTCTTACTTTACCAACAAATTGGGCCTGACCCCAAACTGAGAGTGTACCCTAACGTGGACTTGTGATCTGTGCTATCACCAGCCCAATCTGAATCTGTGAATCCTATGAGATCTAATGCACAACCAACTGCATAGTGAATCCCATAACTCATGGTGCCCTGAACATATCTGAGGATGCGCTTAGCAGCCTTCCAATGCAGATCATCGGGTTCCTGCATGTATCTGAAAAATTCTCCTATCACATATGAGATATCTAGATGGGTGTGGGTGAGATACAGAAGACTCCCCACCAACTGTCGATACAAAGTGTTGTCCACTAATGGTGTATCCCCGCTATCCTCAAGTCTAATCCCGGATAAGAAGGGTGTAGGTGCAAACTTATAGTCTTTCATGTGGAATCTATCCAGAAGATTCCTGACATACTTAGCCTGAGAAAGTTTGATGCCAAAAGCATCATAACTGATCTCAAGACCAAGAAAGAAGTGTAGTGGACCCATGTCCGTCATAGAGAACCTGTCATGCAAAATGTCTTTGACCAAATAAATGGTTGAAGTAGAGCTACCAGTGATCAAAAGATCATCAACATAGAGTAGTTGTGACATTTTCACATTCACACATAAATTCACATGGCACTTTTAACAAATAAATGAACTCATATTTCTCTACAACACAGTCTATAATTATTTCTGAACTTAACACTGCAGAGATTTAGAAAAGTATACTTATCTAGAAACCAGATGGTGTTGCAACTGCTAAAAGGGGTTCCCTTTTCCACCCAAACGTAGGAAAAACAACTCTTGGACGGATTTACCACTAGCCACCCCCTAGCTAGATCATGATGCAGTCAGAGAGACTCTTCCTTCTGTTCAACAACAGCTAGGGATGGATATAAGTCTCCTCTTCCCACAAGAACTTGGAAGATCGGTTTTCTCTCCACCAAGCAAGGGGGTATACAATGAGTGCTTCCTCAGTCACTCATCCTCTCTACAACCCCATTTATCAGCTTGGTTAGAAAACGTTGCCCAACAAGTCCTGTACCTAGAAACAAATTTGTTTTTCAGTTATCTTCAGAACCAGAGAGTTGCACATGCTCTCCCCCTTCAGAAATGGTCACCATACCCATTCCTCCTTGCCTCCTCCTCTCTGCCCATGATTTTCCTGCATTTTATTTCCTTCCTCAACAAGATTTCATGGGTCCAATTCCCAATTTCGTGGGTCAGGTTAAGAAGTTTCCATATGGGTACTCTGCCCATATCCTCATTGACTCTTGAGGAAGACTTCCCAACTATCATCTTGACTAGTAATTAAATTCTCTGGGTTAGAGGATTGTTCTGGGTCTGAACAATTTAAATCCAGCGGAGTACTAGTCTGGTAGGGGTCATCTCAACCATTACTAGTTCCCCTCACCATCTCTCTCATGCATCATGATCTACCTTGGCAACCCCTTCAACAGTTATGCAACTCTTTCCATTTTATTTAGTAACAGAAATATATACATTGCCTTCTATAACAAAAGGTTCATCATTCCAACATCCACACATAAACAGTCTGCCCATAGCCTTTTAGCAGGCTATAGGTATATTTACAATTTGGAGGAATCATGGATATTACAGTCGGTAAGGGGAAAATTTTGCAACTATAATACCTTAACGAGCATAGAATCCAGATGTAGCATGTGTCAAGAAGGTTCAAATCCATCGAGGTGCAAACCTTTCCTAAAAAATGTTTAAAAAAAAAAAAAACATTCACCTCGAGAGACTTGATCCCTCGAGTTAACATGGATCACTTTATATCTTATATATATGTCACATGTGAACTCAGTGTTGAACATGAAAAGAATTATAAATCTCCAAAACTCTTTACTTTCAATTGTTATATATATATATATATATATGATATTAAAATATTTTATTAAATATGGACATTAAAATATTTTATTTATGTTCTAAGAGAAAAAAAATAAAATAAACAATGTTAAAAAACACATTACTCACATCATTTTTATTGAGTAGAGAGGTTATCTACATCCCAATATATTAACCAGATAAATTGGTTGAATTACACTTTTAACAATTCAACAAAGAAAGTTCAGCGTCAATGAATTGTCTAAAAAGATATTTAAAGTTAATAATATATTTATATTATTAATATGGTTTCAATATTAGATCAATCATGAAATCTAAAAAAATATATTAACCAGATAAATTGGTTGAATTACACTTTTAACAATTCAACAAAGAAAGTTCAACATCAATGAATTGTCTAAAAAGATATTTAAAATTAATAATATATTTATATTATTAATATGTTTTCAATATTAAATTAATCATGAAACCTAAAAATGATTAACAATTTCTTAGAATATTATCATCTAACGTAGTTGCATTCCATCTAGGTAGATGCTTGAAATCGGTAACCAAGTAGGGGGAGCCTTAAACGGGGATTACCTTAAACATGCTTGGTAGAGTAATGTAGTGGCAAATTAACAAGAAAGACACGAAATATATTTTAAAAATGTAATTTTATAATTACTATTAATTTTATATTCTCATAAATAAAACAACCAATAACAATTATGTTATTCTTGCATTTGTTTCATGTGTTTTGATGAGTAATCTATTTCTAATGAATTCTTTTGGTAAAGAAAGTTTAGAATTTTGTGAGCAGTGGAGTTTATGATATTTTTGAACGCTCTTTTCAAAAAGTAAGTTTAGTGTTTTGTGATCAAGAGAGTTATAATCTTATCAACTATTTTGTGAGATCTTTTGGTAAAAAGAAGTAAAAGTAAGTTTAGTGTTTTGTGATCAAGAGAACTATAATCTTATCAACTATTTTGTGAGATCTTTTGGTAAAAAGAAGTAAAGCTTATTGGTATTCTTATAATTTGTCTTTCTAGTTTATAATTCTTTTTTCCATCAAATTATTAATATATTAAATTTTCTTATTTATAAACTACTTAAATTTAAAAATAAAAATAAAAATATTTATTTTACTTTTATAAAATATAGATATTTATTTTACTTTAAATAAATAAATATGCAGGGTGCGAAGAATATGCATAATGTTGCACTCGGATTTGCCACGTCCTCTCTTTTGGTACAAAAAGATTTGAATTACACTGAACACTTTTTTCCATTTCATTTATTTATTCACTTCTAATTGTAGGTATCAACCGTTTATGTTTAATTAATTTTTGTTTTGATAAAAGATGAAATATTATTTTTAAATTTTTGTGCAATCTGTGTTGAACTATGTGTAGTGATGAAAGGTATAAGCTTCGATCCTCTTAATAAATGTATTGAGCGTGAAAAAAATCATGTTTTCATGGAGATTTTGAGATATTTCGGGAATTCACCAATCCATGAAACATGTTTTTTGAAAAATCTCCTAATATAATAATTTTGTATAGAACATGGATGTAATTCAACTAAGCACAATATATCATATACAAGTCAACTGAAGTTTAGATATTTCCAGAACTGTAGGTGTGGATTCCAAAAATAACAAATTCTCAAAAGTTTTGAGATTTGGAAGGTTGCAAGACTATGTTTCTTAAAAGTAGGCTCCCGAGATCACACCAATTGGAAAGCAATGTGAGTTGCTTCTCACTTTGTTTCCCTGGAGCAAATAGGGTTCATCCAAGGACGATTCATATTGGATACAAATTTGACAGCATGGGAAAGTGTTGAGATCATGGCATGTTACAATTGGTTGAGTTTTTCCATTTGGTTGAACACATCCTTGTTGTGGCCAGTTATAGTTGTACGCCCATTCTATTGCACTTCCTAATTTCTCTCCTAGTAAGTGGTGCTCTTCGAAATGTTGTTGGTCCAATAAACGACAAGGACACAGATTGCAACATCAACAAATTGGGTGCATCTGTTCTATTTTCTTATTTCTGTTAGTTTAAAATTGATCTGATAAATAATTCCCCAATTCTTCTTTTCAAGACCAAGTTGACAAATATCACGAATTTTTCTCATTATTATTTCCGTGAATGCAATTGGCTTGGAGGATTGACAACTGAACTTGAGTATAAAGCCTTGGTTCCTACTTCATAAAAACATCGTTAATTTTGGAAGTTTCAAAGACTCCAAAGAAATTATATTTACGGCAATGCATGGGCCTAAGTTAATTTGTTGTTGGTAATGTTCCAACCTCCATTACATCATCATCATACATTCACAAAATGGTTCCTCTAACAGTGGGAGAGTCAATTTTAATCCATGCTCTCACACCTCACCCTATCATCTTTGTGACTATTTTTTTTAATTGTTTTTTAGCCAATGAAGTTCAAAGGTACCCAGTCTCTCATAGTTATCCTAGGCACTCTTGAAGTCCAAGAAAATCGAACAAAGACTCTAATTCGTGAACAGAAGAACCAATAGTTCCTTCAAGCTCCTCACATAACTAAGCCAAGGGAACAATTTTCCAAATTGCTTAGATTTCCATTAGCAATACACAATGATCTCTTAAAGTTTGCATCTATCAAGTGTATTTCTACCAAGCAAAGTTCATGTGCCATTTGTACCTGTGAGGTCTAAGGAGCATACAATGCTAATATTGTTTTTAGTCTTTCGCCTTAGATTGTTGCAACATCTCACACTCACGAAGTCGTATTAAATTTGATTGAATTCGATATGGGAGCATAATAGAGAACATATGAGATAACAGATCGATCAAAAACCAAAGTTTCCAGATCAATCAACACATTCAAGCAGGGCAATCTTTTCAACAGCTTCCTTCGGACTTCAGAAATTTTAAGGGGGATGCTTCCAGAATATGTAATGATCATGTTTCGGGAGTTCCAACAAAAGCATTAGGATCCTTTGAAGGGAAGATAGGGAAGGGAAAGGATGTTTATAAAAATAGAGCAATCCATGGAATGCATCCAAAAACTTTGTAACCACTTGTTCAAATCAAACCCTATAATACAACAAGATACTCGCCAAGTGTTTGACAAAATGCGTAAGCCAAATAAAATTGATAAAAACAAGCACTCACCAAGCATCTCGACTAAAGTTCCACGCTGAAATGTTGAAATCACTCAAGCAGAATGATTAAGAAGAAAAACAACGCCAAGGCTACAGTTTTGGTGGAATTCTTGTGCTAAAAATCATTGTTTCTACTACAAACTCAACACAACGAATATCGGTATGGATTTAAAAAACAATTGTACCCTGATAGTTCGTCAGGGTCGATTATGGACATCTTATGTTTGATGCGCCTCGATCACAAACAAGCTCAGACTCGCAGGTATCGTATGTCCCAATCAAGCTGTCAACAATTTATGCATGCTTGTGCCTATGCCCGTGCCTTTCCATTATTCTCTCGGGCAAGGTCAAGGTCAAGGTCAAGGTCGGGATTTTTCCTTCAATCAATTCATGTAAAATTGAACGGGCGGGACCGAGGATATTTTCCCTTACCAGAAAATGTATTAGAACACAAGATTTTATGTTATAATAGAAACCCTCTTGTTGGTCTACCCATCTGAAGAAATGAACAACTATTCTGGGGTTAATGGAGGTCTGAGTTTTCACTAGAATCTGATCGATATGATGGGGTTTCAATCTGGGTAATATTTCATGGTTTTCATTGAAATCTAGGTGGTGTTGTGAAAATAATTCACATACCTTGCACACTATTTACTCATCTTCTTCGGATAAGGGCGTGCTGCAGAGGCTGTGCAATAGGGTGGTGGAGGAAGGTGATAAGTATTTGTAGAAATCGACAGGTGGTTGTAACTGCAATGACAAGACTCAAATGAATGCAAGTGGATTCGTAGTGGACAGACGTACTTGGTAGTTGTTGATTTGTTGCGGGTGGTATTTGTTGATTTGTTGTGGACATACGACTTCCACTTAAAAATATACATATAATATATTTTTATTGTATATTAAAATTTGTAATTGATTTTATTGAGTTATTAATCAAATTCAATTAATTTGTATATTCATTAAATATTATTAATTAAAAATAATTTATTTGTTTTCACATTAAATTATTTATTATTAATATTTCATATAAAATTAAAAAATAAAATAACGTAAAATTATAATTATAATGATGTGAAACTTATTATTAATTATTGATATAAAATTAAGAAATAAAATCACAAACATTACTAAAATTATAATGTGGAACTAAATTCCATTATAAAAATATATCATTATAATAATAGTATGTAGTATATAGCATTCATAAGTAAGCCGGTCATAGTGCTAGGTTAGGTCCATATTCATATGCACCAGTTGGTTCATAGGTAGTGAATTCCAGTTCATTGGTAGTGAATTCCATCACTTTGTTGAAAATATAAGGAGAATTGAATAATAAAAGTTCACTTGGTTAAACAAATAAGAGGATAATTGGATTAATTAAAGTTGAATAGAGTTAATTAGTTTCTTATAAATATGATTGTTATGGTTATCTTATTTTTATAAGAAAATTATTTTTAAACAATAGAATTGTTATAATTTCAATAATAATTTTTTTTCTAAATTCATAATTATATAAAAATTATTGACCAAGAAGAAAAAATTTGAACATCCACTAGATTAACAATATGCCTATAAAAGAAAGCTGATTTCTGCATTTCATCCCTTTCCTTATTGAAAATAATAATAAAAGTCCCCAATTTCTGCAGAAACCCAAAACAACATTAAAACGAAAAAACCTCTTAAAATGCGGACCCTAATTCCATGGACTACAACTATACAACTATATTGTAAAGGATGAGTTGTTCACCTCAACCCCACATAATGTCCATTATCCCACTTACTTTTTGCTCCCATTTTCGCTTTATGACTTACTGTCGACAAAGACTATTGACTTTAAGCAAGTGGCACTTAACACGTTACCCGCTTGTATGAATAAATGTTTTATTAGTATAAAGAAACCGAGTAAAATGTGAACCCAACCGTAATTCCATGTTCATGCATTATTGTAAAGGACGAGAAGCTCTGCCGATGACAAAGACTCTCCACTTTCAAGAAGGGGCACTTAGCACGTTCTCCACTTTTTTGAATAAATGTGTTATCACAGTAAAGAAATGGCGGAAAATGTGGACCCTTTTTCGTTGATTTGTGTAACTGGACTGTGCACCACCAATTTTCAATCTATTGACACCACCAACCAATTTTCAATTTATCAGTTGAATTTTATTTCGCCTTCACCTATAAGCCCATTTGTCTTGTCTTTTCTCAAATATTTCTCGACGCCAAATATTTTTGAATTGATATATGCACTTGCAGATCCGTCGGCCATTTCAAAATCTTACCTACCACCCTCTTTCTTTGATTTTTGTATGCTTGGAGCTGGATTGTGCAATTGAAATGACACCACAAATAAATTTTCAAGGGATCTCTTGAATTTTATTTCAGGTTCACCTATACGCCCATTTATCTCGTCTTTTCTCAAATATTTCTCCACGGCAAAGACCACTGGTTGTTCAATTCATATACGCACGTCCATCGGCCATTTCAAGTCACTCAACATGCCTTTCGCAACTTATTTATCCACCACTATCTGATTCAACTTATTTGTTCAATTCATAACGCTAACATGACAACATATTAATATTGGCTGTAGAGTAGCTAACTAATTTATGTGCAAGTATATTTAAAAAATAATAATTTAATATTAATCATAAATAAGATATTTCAATGTTCATTTTGAGTTATATATATATATATATATATATATATATATTATTTTTCTTGTGTTTAACATGTAATTCTACAATTATTATGAAGGGATATCTAAATCCTTCAATGTTTAACATAGAATTGACAAATCAAAATAAAAAAATATTAATAACAAAAAAAATGTTTTAATGTCAATGATAAATAAAATATTTCAATGTCTATCTTGAGTGAAATATTTCAATATCAACTTTATATATATATATATATAGTGGAGATGTGTTATTCTTTTTCTGTTCCACACACACACATATATATAGTAAATCCATCTTAACTTCAAATTTGTCATAACTCCACTTACTACGAATCTTGTTTTAAAGTCACACATGCATGCACAAGGAAATCCTAACCTAGTCCCACTTCTTCTCTCATGGAGATTGCTATATATGTGTATCACTCTCTCATTGTAAATTAATTTATTCCAATGAATTCATAGTTCATTCACTCTTCTTTCTTTTTGGTTTCATGCTTGCAAGTGTTCTTTCTTCTTAGCAACTAGATTATTATGCTTAATAATTTAGTTTCTTCTTTGCAACTAGATTCCTACAAGAATTTTTACATGATACTAGAGCTTGTAAGGAAAAACACTAATTTTCTTTACATAATATCAAAGCTTAGGAAGAACTTGTAAAAATAAACTAATACTTACTTTGCAAAGCATATCTTGAATCTGGAAAGAGAAGCACTAATTTTCTTTGCATGTGACAAAGGACAAGAACATATTTTATTTGCAAGTGACAAAATGATTAAATAGCACATAGAGAATGAATCCTCACACCATTCAATTACTTTGAATGGAAACTCAAAATTAAGCTTCTATTAAGAAGCAAGGGACTCTAAAAAAAATCACAATGGAAACTTATTCAAAGCCTAACTCCACAGTTGAGAAAGCAAAGTATTTCAACACGATGGATAAAGCATATGAAGCAAGGGACTCTAAAAAAAAATCACAATGGAAACTTATTCAAAGCCTAACTCCACAGTTGAGAAAGCAAAGTATTTCAACACGATGGATAAAGCATATGGGTTGATACATCTACTTTTCCATGTAGAATCTACTTCCACATTAGATGAAGTTTACACCAAATTGAAAGGTTTATTTGGGAAACATGATAAACTACGAAGACACATGCTAGAGAATGAGCTCATCTCAATGAGTTTTGACACTATATAAGACTTCTTCACAATGTTTAAATCTTTGTTGCTACAATTCAAGTTATGCATAATAAACAAGTCGAAAAAAGAGGAGTAGCTAATCATGGCTGCAGCTTGGAAAATGCCGTTTACGTAAAGCAGAAACCAACATAGTAACAGTCCACCAAGACTCTTGACTTTCAAGAAGGGGTACTTACCACGTTCTCCACTTTTTTTTTAATAAATGTTTTTTCATCAATAACAAATTTAGTTATTATGTTGAAAGTTACACTTAACTTATTGACAAATTTAGTTATTATGTTGAAAGTTACACTTAACTTATTGACAAATTTAGTTATTATGTTGAAAGTTACACTTAACTTATTGACAAATTTAGTTATTATGTTGAAAGTTATATTTAATTTATTGACAATGAGTACAATTAATCATTTTTTAATTTAAAATTTTAATTTATAATTAACAATTAAAGATGCATATTCTTAGTCCTTCTTCAAAATCAATGAATGTGATTTCTTTTTCATAACTTCCTTAATCTATTTACTTTTTAACATTTACGTAATCATCTTAAAAAATTACTGTATCATTATATTTCTGTGCGGGCCTTTCAACCTTCATCAACCAGTGTTTTGTGTTTTGAGTGGCTATGCTAATCTATATACTCTGCGACGATTACCCAGTAGATCTCGATTGCGAGTATTGAGAAAGAGAGATCAACGGGTAGCCACTTTGCCACTTGAGAGATCAGCCAGACGAGGAGGAGAATATTGATCTTACTCTGTATTCCATGGCTTCCACCTCATATGGAAACATCAGCAACAACTATGTCTTTGATGTCTTTATTAACCACCGGGGTCCGGATTGCAAGAAAACCCTGGCCAAATATCTCTACGACCGCCTTATCAAAGAAGGATTGCGAGTATTTCTGGACGTTAAWGAATTGCAAGATGGAGAGACCATAACTCCTCAAATCCAGAGTGCCATTCGAACAGCCTCCGTGCATATCGCTATTTTCTCACCAGGATATGCGCAGTCAAATTGGTGTCTCGATGAGCTCCTGCTCATGTTCGAGTCGGGGTCAACTATTCTTCCAATCTTCTACGGTGTCAAGCCATCAGATCTTCGATGGGGAACGCAGGGCGAAACTGGAGTGTATGCTGGAGACCTGAAAACGCTCGAGAGCAAGAGAACATTCGATTCTCAACCTCGATACGACTCCAACACTATCC
>JZKD02S1706052.1:0-13045 GCA_000966675.3 Picea glauca
ACTGTTACCATGACGGGAGATCAACCATGTCCTATTAATCTCTTAGCTACACAGGAAATTTATGCTGAGGGAAATATGGAGACTATCGCTGAAACTATACCCATCAACATCTCCCAAAACCCTTGCGTCATGGAGAATGTCTTCATCGGAGCCGATTGCTCCCCCGAAGAGATTCAAATTTACACAGATCTTTTCAAATAATTCCACGACATTTTTTCCTAGTCTTATGAGGAAATGCTAGGTATCGATCCGAAAATAATTGAACATGAAATCACAATGTATCCTGATGCCAAGCCTGTTCGACAAAAACTTCGTCCAGTTAATCCTAAGAAAGCAGCAGCCATCAAGATTGAGGTTGAGAAATTGCTAAAGGCAGGTTTCATTTATCCTATTCATTTGACTCAATGGGTGTCAAACCCCGTGCCGGTCAATAAAAAACAAGGCACGATTCGTGTATGTACCAATTTTCGTGATTTGAACAAGGCATGTCCCAAAGATAATTTTCCAACACCATTCATTGACCATATTATTGATGAATGTGCCGGTTGTGAATCCTTTTCGTTCATGGATGGTTTTTTGGATATAATCAAATCCAAATCAAACCTGAAGACCAACAGAAAACGACATTCATTTGTTCGTGGGGTACATTCACATATCGTAAGTTTCCTTTTGGCCTTAAAAACGTTGGAGCCACTTTCCAGCGGGCCATTTATTTTGCATTTCATGACCTCGAGAATATAGTCAAGGCCTATCTAGATGATTTAGCATTATGCTCTTGCAAGCAAACAGATCATCCCACGCACCTTCGACTAATCTTCGAACGCTGTCGCTACTTCAGGATTCGCTTGAATCCAAATAAGTGCAGCTTCTGCATAACGTCACGACGTTTGTTAGGTTTCATCGTATCAACAACAAGGATCATGGTCGATCCTCTTAAGGTGGAGGCAATAATCCAGTTGCCCCCCCCATGCACAATCTTACAACTTTAGAGTCTACAAGGCAAGGCGAACTTTTTACAACGCTTCATCGCCAACTATGCCGAAATCACCAAGGGATTTATGCATCTACTAAAGAAAGACATTCCTTTTTTCTGGGATGAAGCTGCTCAATGCTCTTTCGACGCATTAAAACATGCCCTCACAACCGCACCTCTGCTACGACCACCTAACTATAACAAAGATTTCTTATTATATCTGGCTGCCGCAAAGTCAACCATAGGCATAGTTTTAGTTCAAGAATTTAATTTTTTTTTAGAATACGTGATCTATTACCTGATTCGAGGCCTCATAAGGCCGGAACTTAATTATTCACATATCGAAAAAACTTGTGTTGGAAACAGTTCATGCTATTCAATGGTTCCGTCACTATGTTTTGTTTCGCAAGACCACCGTCATTGCTATCGTGAATCCATTCCAATACATGTTGACATGACGAGTTATAGGTGGAAAAATCAGTAGATGGATATTCATCCTCCAAGAATTTGACTTAGACTTCATTTCAGCAAAGTCCAAGAAGTCATTGGTCTTCGCAGAGCTTATTTCAGAACTTCTGGTTGAGTCAGGTGACGTTGTGCCTGAGGAATCGCCTATCCGGGGGGATATGTTTTTGATTGAATCTTTATACCCCTGGTACAAAGATATAATTATCTATCTCCAGACTTTGAAGTGCCCCACCTCTACTTCTCGTGACGAGCATCGATAGATACACCATCAAGCTAAGAATTATCTCATACTCGATGATACGTTGTATCGGAGAGGTGTAGACTGCATCTTGTGTTGATGTCCCACTCATGAGGAGGTTATCATAGTGCTCAATGATTTCCATACTGGAGCGTGTGGTGGTCATTTATCTGGGTTGGTAATAGCCCAAAATATTTTACAAGCAGGTTACTTCTGGCCCACCCTTATCAAAGATTATATCAAATGAGTCAAGAAGTGTCATTCATGCCAAATCTTCTCTCGAAAGATGAGGGTACATCCCGCTTCTATGTTTCCTGTCATCACAGTTGGTCCCTTCACTAAGTGGGGGATTGATTACACTACATGCAACCCCCCGTCAGCAAGGGGGCACCACTATATCATCGTAGTTGTCGACTACTTCACTAAGTGGGTCGAGGCTATGCCAACGTTTAAAGATGATGGAGAGACTGCAGCTCTCTTCTTATTCAACCAGATCATAGCAAGGTTTGGCGTCCCGAGAGAGATTGTCACTGACCATGCAAGTCACTTTCAAAACAAAATGATGATCGAGTTAACATCAAATCTTGGGTTACGACAGGAACATTCATCACCTTACTACCCCCAAGCCAATGGGCAGGTGGAAGCTGTAAACAAAACTCTTAAGACAATTCTATAGTGAACTATCAACTCAGCCAAGTCAAATTGGCATTTGATGTTATACTCGGCATTATGGGCTTACCGAACATCTGTTAAGACTGCAACTGATTTCTCACCTTTTCAACTCATTTACAGGCTCGAGGAAGTCTTTCCCATAGAATGTCAAATCCCATCTCTGAAATTGGCAATACAGTTATTGCCAGACACTTCTCCACTTAAAGAACGATTAGTATACCTTGAGTAACTTGATGAGCAGCGTCGCGATGTGGCCCTGGCCAACAAGGCTCACAAACATAAGGTCAAGTGTCAATATGATAGGTCTATTCATCCTTGGATTTTCTCTGAAGGCGACCTTGTCCTGGTCTATGACCAAGATAAGGACCCCCTGGGGATAGGATAGTTTAAACCCATGTGGTTTTGACCCTTCATTATCAAAGAGGTATTAAAAAAGGGTGCTTATCGTTTGGTTGATTTTGAAGGGAATGCATTGGCAGAGCCTAGAAATGGGCTCTACCTCAAGAAGTATTACTCATATATAGGTCACTACAGGTAACTTTTTGTAACATATGTATAGTCTTTGTACTATTACTTTTTAAGTTTCTTTTAAAGTGTTATGGACGTGTCATTGATTTTATCGTTCATCAATATGGCAGATGTCAAGTGATTCCGAAGTGTTCGTTGCGTATGCAGATGGTGCTAGTCGACACATGCGGAGGCTTGCCTCCGCAGCCTAGGTAATATTTACGCCTCAAGGTCAGTTGTTATCTTATGGAGGTATATGCTTAGGTGACACCACAAATAATATCGTTGAGTATAGTGCAGTTATTGAGATGCTTCATGATGCCTTTTCNAAGCTGCTCAATGCTCTTTCGACGCATTAAAACATGCCCTCACAACCGCACCTCTGCTACGACCACCTAACTATAACAAAGATTTCTTATTATATCTGGCTGCCGCAAAGTCAACAATAGGCATAGTTTTAGTTCAAGAAGTTGATTTTTTTTTAGAATACGTGATCTATTACCTGAGTCGAGGCCTCATAAGGCCGGAACTTAATTATTCACATATCGAAAAACTTGTGTTGGCAACAGTTCATGCTATTCAATGGTTCTGTCACTATGTTTTGTTTCGCAAGACCACCGTCATTGCTATTGTGAATCCATTCCAATACATGTTGACATGACGAGTTATAGGTGGAAAAATCAGTAGATGGATAGTCATCCTCCAAGAATTTGACTTAGACTTCATTTCAGCAAAGTCCAAGAAGTCATTGGTCTTCGCAGAGCTTATTTCGGAACTTCTGGTTGAGTCAGGTGACGTTGTGCCTGAGGAATCGCCTATCCGAGGGGATATGTTTTTGATTGAATCTTTATACCCCTGGTACAAAGATATAATTATCTATCTCCAGACTTTGAAGTGCCCCACCTCTACTTCTCGTGACGAGCGTCGATAGATACGCCATCAGGCTAAGAATTATCTCATACTCGATGATACGTTGTATCGGAAAGGTGTAGACTGCATCTTGTGTTGATGTCCCACTCATGAGGAGGTTATCATAGTGCTCAATGATTGCCATACTGGAGCATGTGGCGGTCATTTATCTGGGTTGGTAATAGCCCAAAATATTTTGCGAGCAGGTTACTTCTGGCCCACCCTTATCAAAGATTATATCAAATCAGTCAAGAAGTGTCATTCATGCCAAATCTTCTCTCGAAAGATGAGGGCACATCCCGCTCCTATGTTTCCTGTCATCACAGTTGGTCCCTTCACTAAGTGGGGGATTTATTACACTACATGCAACCCCCCGTCAGCAAGGGGGCACCACTATATCATCATAGTTGTCGACTACTTCACTAAGTGGGTCGAGGCTATGCCAACGTTTAAAGATGATGGAGAGACTGCAGCTCTCTTCTTATTCAACTAGATCATAGCAAGGTTTGGCGTCCCGAGAGATATTGTCACTGACCATGGCAGTCAATTTCAAAACCAAATGATGATCGAGTTAACATCAAATCTTGGGTTACGACAGGAACATTCATCACCTTACTACCCCCAAGCCAATGGGCAGGTGGAAGCTGTAAACAAAACTCTTAAGACAATTCTACAGTGAACTATCAACTCAGCCAAGTCAAATTGGCATTTGATGTTATACTTGGCATTATGGGCTTACCGAACATCTGTTAAGACTGTAACTGATTTCTCACCTTTTCAACTCATTTACAGGCTCGAGGAAGTCTTTCCCATAGAATGTCAAATCCCATCTCTGAAATTGGCAGTACAGTTATTGCCAGACACTTCTCCACTTAAAGAACGATTAGTATACCTTGAGTAACTTGATGAGTAGCGTCGCGATGTGGCCCTGGCCAACAAGGCTCACAAACATAAGGTCAAGTGTCAATATGATAGGTCTATTCGTCCTTGGATTTTCTCTGAAGGCGACCTTGTCCTGGTCTATGACCAAGATAAGGACCCCCTGGGGGTAGGATAGTTTAAACCCATGTGGTTCTGACCCTTCATTATCAAAGAGGTATTAAAAAAGGGTGCTTATCGTTTTGTTGATTTTGAAGGGAATGCATTGGCAGAGCCTAGAAATGGGCTCTACCTCAAGAAGTATTACTCATAGATAGGTCACTACAGGTAACTTTTTGTAACATATGTATAGTCTTTGTACTATTACTTTTTAAGTTTCTTTTAAAGTGTTATGGACGTGTCATTGATTTTATCGTTCATCAATATGGCATATGTCAAGTGATTCCGAAGTGTTCATTGGGTATGCAGATGGTGCTAGTCGACACACGCGGAGGCTTGCCTCCGCAGCCTGGGTAATATTTACGCCTCAGGGTCAGTTGTTATCTTATGGAGGTATATGCTTAGGTGACACCACAAATAATATCGCTGAGTATAGTGCAGTTATTGAGATGCTTCGTGATGCCTTGTCATTGGGTATCTCTCATCTCCGGGTCTATCTCGACGCTCAACTAGTTGTGTCGCAGCTAAACAGAGTATACCGGGTTCATGATCCAACTTTACACTGACGATTCCTTAGGGTATGTCTCTTGGAACGACACTTTGATTATATTACATATTTTCATGTTCCTAGGAGATTAAACCAAATTACAGATACTCTATCTAATCAAATTTTAGAATGGCATCTTTCCCACATATAAAAAGAACATGGACATAAACATGTAAATACATTTTTGCACACATAATCCATAAGACACGAAAATATAAAAACCATATATAAACATCATAAAATACTCAGAGTACATAGATGGATGCAAGAGCCTCAAAAATGGGAACAACAATGAGTCACCGAGCTTATGCCCTCAAAAAATATATACAACAAGGTGCTCGTGGCACATAAAAAGTCTAAATTCTGTTTAGGGCCTATGGGCCCTATTATAATCATCTACAACATGGGCTAAATGCCTAAACAATCGGACCCATGTCTGAGGTGCCCCCACAACATGAGGCTGCATGGATGGCGATAGGTCCTCTATCTCTGCCATCGGGATTGTGCGAGTGAGCGCAGTAAAGTTCCGCTCAACTTGTCTAAGGGCCCTCTCAGCCTCTCTGGCTGGGAGGTTTCCTACTACTACTGCTCCCCCAGTGGCGGCAGCCACAGCTTCCGGCTGTGGATGACGCCTGTTCCATGCATATTCGACAGGTTGCACGGGTCCCACATCTACATGCAACAAACGTTTACTCGTCAAAATACTCTGGCATACAAAAAAATGATATATATAACAAAAAGACATAAAAATTACATATGCAAACAAAAAAAACTATAAAGGTGGAGACTTACCCATCTCCCCTCGCTCCTCACCAGGAGGCACGGGTATCTTTGGATCTCTATAGAAATCTATCCCTACAAATGGGTAGTCCTCGATAACAGGGATCTGTCATGATAGCCAAGAAAATAAGTTGTCGTCGAAGGACTCAACGGTCCTTCCACCACCGTGTCGCAGCAGTAACACTACCCATCTACACACTGTAGGGAAAGAGGCCAGATGTCCTCGTACTACAACCCGAGGATTGAAACTATGAACTCTCTCAAAAAAGAACGAACACAAAATGGTCCCGAACCCGAAGTTCCTCTATTTCCATTGTCGACAATTTGTCAATTGCCTCTTCATACACTCAAGCAGTGTGATACTCCAATCAAAAATTTGTGCATTCATGCACTGAATAGCATAGTTCTTCTGTGCGCGCGAAGCCTGATGCATGGCTGCTGAGCCAGTAATCCACCCAATCAGTAACAAGATAGTCTGCAGTGCCAAGTTGGTAATCTTGCTAATGGGTACCTAGGAGCCTGTACGTTCATTCCCAGCCTCACAGTGCTCAGCTATCAATTTCGAGATCTTACTTGGCCCCGCAGGAAAAGTCTGGAAGTTGACTGATTCCCCTCTCCTCGAGAGGCCAGTCAGAAAGTAAATATCCTCGGTGGTGGGCACCAAGGATTTCCCCTCTAGCATAAAGAACTCTACATTAGTATTCCATTAATCAATCAAGGCATTCAGTAGCCTCAGTTGCACGTGCATGAACAAACATAGGAAGAATTTGAGTAAACCGCATTTCATTAATATGGCCACAACATTCAGATCTGTAGCAACCAACTCACTCATTTCCTCATGATCCCTCTCCCTCCACTAGACATACATCCTACCAACACGACAAGGTAAAGGAGGGTCAGTACTTCCTTTTAGGTTGTTTTTTATCATAAAAGGGTAGTACACGCGGGCTGTAGAGGTGATAGTCGCGTGCACACGTGGGCAAACTTTACTCTGCCCGCGTGTACCTAGGGCCGACCTTTTTAAGGTCAACGCCCACCTAGAAAACTAACTAAATGACTAAAATGAAGAATTGAATAGCTAGATAAGGGTGTTTGTACTTACTTGGTCCAAGCAAAAATTCGTTTCGTCCACTGTAGCTCCCAGAATCACGATCTTTGGCAAAGGGGGTCTTTTGGCTCCAGAGTCAATTTCGAAATCAGCAATGGTGATAATGAGCTGCCAGCTTCTATTTATAGACTTTTGGCCTCTTTTTGTCACTTTTTTGGCCCCCCTTATCAGTTTCTTTATACCAAAAACCATTTAGAGTGATCCAGGAGTTATATGGGAGGGATTTGATCAGGTATTGGGACAGTTTTATTTGAGTTTCGAAAAAATATTTATGGTCCATAATTTTTTTTTTTTTCAAAAATCAACTTGAGCATATAGGTTAGGATACCACCCCAACTTTTGCATCTTGTTGCCTTTTTCTTCTGCTATAGGATCGATCCCATCAGGTTGTGACACAGAACCGTCATATCTACTCTAGAAGTGTCGCAACTTGGTGGTAGAGCTTACCAGAACATGGATGCCCTAGGTAGGTCCTGGTTGCATTATGGTGTCCATGCCGTTCCTAAAAACACTGTAGGATCGGGAGTCCGTATAGTCTTTCCTGAATATGAGTTTGAGCCTCATTTGCATGAGTCTTTTTCACTCTTTGTCTCACCCCCAAGACTCCCAAAAAATAACAGGTCTACTTTTAATCCCTTTTCAGACCCTCTAAAAATGAAAAGATTGTCGAGCGATCTTGTGACCTTTCACACTCGTTAAACTGAAATTTGAAGTCACGTCTGTCCGGTGGTAGTTTACCCCTTTTTCGGTCAGGACAGTCAACTATACGAATAAAGGTATACTCTATTGAATTCCCATTCTTTAGAAGAGTACTCTCAGGTATAATTTTATTCCTTTTTCGGGCCTAAGGGACTAAATTTACGAAAAAAGAAACCCCCACAGAGTCCATAGTTAAGCTCTTTTCAAAATCCCTAAAATTGAAAAGATCGTCGAGTGACCTTATTCTTTCACACTCGTTAAATTGGTCCAGAAGAATATTTTTTACGGAGTCCATAGTTATGCTTTTTTCAGACTCCTTAAAAGTGAAAAAATAGCCGAGTGATCTTGTTCTTGTCACACTCGTTAAAATGGTTTTGAATCGACATCTAATCGGTGCTAGTTTATCCCTTTTTCGAACCGACTAGACTATTGTCAAAAAAGGTACCCTAATGGAGTCTCCTTTTATGGTTTTTTAGACTCTCTAAATATGAAAAACCATTGATCTTACCTTCTCTAGGCTCGTTAAACTTACATCGAAGGACGTTACCATTGTGTTTTCTATCAACTGCATTTGCATACCTTATCTACCAACCTTGTGATAGTTTTCTTTTGCGTCTCAACACCTTTGGCTGCAGGAGGATTTTTCCTGAGTACCATTTTACCAGAACATCAATCTTGTCCTTGTGCCTCGAGCTTGTATGTTTACAGTACTCATTCCTCCATTGTAACGTAATATTCCTTTATTCTTTTTCAAAAATTATCAAAAAGAACAAAAAAATCAAATATACCCCAAAAAGAGGATGGGAAAAGTATTTTCTTTATTGGCAGCATAATGAGTCTCCCTTGGATAAAGCACATCTGTCTGTTTGATCATCGGACTATGGGATGTAGTATGACCTTAGGAAGCTTTCCTCGCTATATAGAGTTGCGCCCTCCACCATTTGGTTACTCTTCCAAACATATGGAGAGTTTGCGTTGCCTCCTACTTCGTAGATTTATGATTAACATATATGTTGCCTGAGTCTTATCACTTGTTGTGCTATTGTCCAAGGGAAGTTTGTCACTAAGCCTGAGTTGACCCCTCTACAATATGTCTCTTGTCTGCATACCTGGCCATCCTGAATGTCCAATCAAGTCCTTGTTTGAAATCACTAAATCCTTCAGCCCGATCATCAAGATTATCAAGTCCATAACCAACGAGTCGTCGAAGACTTCTGGGTAGTGCAGTTGTACACTCATATTACACTCCTACCTGAGTTTTAGAATATTTTGAATTTGTTTCTCAAGCTATGAAGTACAACCATCAAGCCGAATCAGCTTCTGGAAGATGGGTACTCTATATGTCTATCTTTCTGATTTCGAGATGTAGCTCCGCTGTGTATTATTCGCGGCTACTCTTTATAGTTATTTGACATGGATATACAATGTATTTGATTGGTAGCCATGGTTCTATTTTTTCTCGAGCATGGATATTCCTGCCTCGGTGAGACATTTTTTATTTTGCAGACGACACCTCCTGGTTCTTGATCCTTGGGCTCGCTCGTTTCGCACATCACTAAAGAATTGGTAATGTATTTCGGCCATCAAATGCTCTTCTACCCTCACACATTAGGGGGCATCTGTTATAACCCTAAATTGCACCACACATGCTTACCTGGCATCCGGCCAACTCATATCCCTTCTTTGCAAAAACTCTGTTGAACAACTCTTTGAAAATCCTCTTATGTCAAGGCCCACGCGCCCTAACCCATTACTGCACGCGTGTGCATGCTAGCTGACCCACTATAGCTCACATGTACCTAACAAAGCATGAAAAAAGGAAAGTTGTTGACGGAACAAAAAGCTATGGGTCAGTTAAATGAAACTCCCGGCCATGCATGGCCGAGGGTTCGTCCAAAACCCTAGCTTCTTCTAGCCTATAAAAGAAGGGGTAGGGGTACTATTTGAGGGAGGAAAAAATATAGCGAAGAAACTCTGCCCATTTACGTAATCCATTGTCCSAACCCTTTAGCCTTTCCTCATGCCAAAGGAGATTTAACACAAAGCAGTTGGAGGACAGAAGAAGAATAGCCCAGGATCAGGTTCAAGGAGTGGTGGCCAGTCTTAGCATTAATTGTAAGTTGATTCATCTTCAAAATAATAAAAGAATACTTTTCCCGTCCCAATGCATGAATTAGCTATGGTTTGGTTAATTTATGCTTTATTTCTAGCCCTTGAATAGAGAAGTAGCGTGCATGCATAGTTGTTATTTGTCTTGATTACAGGTTATATGTGGAAGGAGCAGCGCAAGCAAGTGGTCAAAGCGCAACGGAGAATCTACATCGAACGTCGGTAACCAGGTTAGTGGTATTTCTCCATGCATGTACTGTGAAAGAGGGGTTTAAGTTTGGGGTTGTAGGTTAAAAAGTAATTTCTTTACGATCAAAATCTGCATGCAAGTCTGACCCTAGTTTGCTAGTCCGTAGGGTATTTTTCCCAACAACAAAATCTTCATAGGTTGAGTAAAAATCTGCACACTAGGGCAATATATCTACGCACAAAGATTTCTTTTGCACAAATTTTATTCTTCCTCAGTTCCTAGCAATCACAGTTTCAAGTCCCAACAACAGAACCATTTTTTGGGACAGGGGCAGACCCAGGGTTCAACGCTTCAACAACGCACCAACAAAACCCTAACTACCAGCCCTTTCGGCAACACCTGTGAAGCAGATGAAGTCTCACCCGAGGTAGAGGCAAGGGTGGTTACAAGACTCAGGTGTCTGGAACCTTAGCTGGGACACAAATATATTATTCTTACTCTTAGAAAGAACTTTAGCATAGATCATTCATCAGTATTTAACCCTCATGGCACTCTGCAGATGACACAGAGCACCACAACATTCACTTAGATCTAGGTTAAGTTAGTACTTAGAAACAACAAAGTAGGTCTAGCACTCAACACTTTCATATATGTCAAATATATACCCACACATCTAAGAAGCATAAAGAAAAGTGGATCTATCTAAGTATATCATAGCAAAGCACATAGCATAATCATATCAAGCACAACACATGGAAAGAAACCAACACATTAGGTCGAAGAACGACACACAGAGTTACTTTGTTTCACCCCCACCCTGGGGCTACATCCACAAAGTCATATTATTATTTATTAGCTTAGTTCAATCAAGTTACAACACAAAGCTCACACTTGTACTCCGCATAGGACAGGAGATCTGCGTGCACCTTGCCAGATCCTCCTTCCCCGAGTAGATCTAGCACAAATGCTTTTTACAATTTGTGCACTCGTCATTTACAACACTTGCACTCATCTCTGCAAGTCGGTCACACAATATACACAAAGCCTTTACTAGCACTTAGCTTATCTTCTCTCTCCCTCTTACATTGCTTAGCTACTTATTTATATTTTACAAAATAGGCCTAAACATGGGTAAACCCATGGGCCGACATCCCTTTCCCATTACATTAACCCAAAACCCTAAAAGGGCCCCAAAAGTGGGTCGAGATCTTGTGATCTCTGCTTCGCTTGGCGCTCCATCTTTGACAGGCTGTCGAAGTCCAAAAATGGTCAAATATGACCAAGTGTTCCTCAAAACTTGATCAAGGGCAAGTAATGCTTAAAACAACAGAGACGTCTAATATGATGTCAGACGTTTCTATATTATTTATATCATAATGAATATCATTCAACACCTCATGCTCTTCACGGAAAATCTTTCTTCGACAATAACAACTTCATCATAAATATGGTATTTGTGATAAGCATAATATTTATGAAGTAAAGAAAACTCATCACAACGGTTTTCATAAAGATACTCAACTAAAAAATAATCTTTACAAAATGAAATGAAAGCTGCATGAAAACCTGTCAAAGAGATGATGTTTGCAATAGGAAGAGATCGACACAAATCATGAGCAATCCCCTGTAATGAAGACTTGAAAATATTAATTTGAACATCTTCATGCATGATATGAATTTGATGAATAAAAACATGAAAGTTCATCAAATGTTCAGCTGGTATTTCCCACTCTTCTCCTTGAAATTTAGGGAGGCTAATTTCCCATTCACCTCTACTAGGTAGTGGGTTAGGGAAACCAACTATTTTTGAAAAATCATAGAAATAAAACCTCTGAGCTAAGATCTTGTCCATTTCAAACCGGTGGAGTCACCATTAGGTTCTTTAATCACGGAGTTTCCAGGTGAATGATGCATATCCTAAAAGTGTCTGGTATTTGTCCACCATCAAAGACCAGATCTGGTCATAATCATTCTCCCAGAGAGATTTTCAATCTGGGACGGCAACAAAAAACTTCTAGGAAAGATTTCCTACTCTTGAATAATCCTCTCTAAGTCAACTGAAATAGTGGAGTCGCCAGGTGCACAGTCTCAATCTTCAATGGTTCTGATATCTGATGCACCTTCAGAATCAGAAGCTTCTTTGTTGTTCTATCCTAAGGATATGTCTTCAATTCGTCCCCGACAACGACGCCAAAAATGTTAGCACCAAAATTCACCTCTGGATTGTAGCATAGGTAAGCCCAGTACCCATCAGTTTGTATGTCACAATGAATAAATTAAAGGGGTTCAAATGGGCACAAACTCAAGAAACCATCGCCTTAACTCAGAAATCCAGACTAGGCAATGCATGAGAAAGTGAGGTCTTGATTTAACTTTAGTTAGTAATTTGTAGTAAAGGGTGAGTAGGGGGGAGAACTGGTGAGGAAGTGCAGAGGTATGATATGGACATCAGGTCATCGAGCAGCCTAAGGATGAAAATCTTCGAATACAATATCCTCTTGAAACCAAAACTTCAAGAAACTGAAAACGTCATAACAATATTGCAATCAAACATACATTACAATAAAGTCACAACAACTTGACTGGATCACCCATGCCCAAGTCTTCAATATTAGAAGCAAAATATATGGAGCAAGAAATATGACTGTCATTAAACAAGAAGTCTCGAATGGCAACACCTAACCAGAAAAGAAGAGGCTTCATTAAAACTTTACAATACAGGAGCTTAGTCTACCATCGACCCTAACAAAATATCAAAACTGAGTATTTATACTCAAAACAACCTTCCACCACCAGGAGTGTGACCT
>JZKD02S1706052.1:49236-61071 GCA_000966675.3 Picea glauca
AAACATACATGAGCATAATATCAACACAGAGAAACAACACAAACCATGAAAGTGAATCAAAGACTTCCTTCTATTAATTCAATCTGTACATGGGTGTTCTTCACCAGTTCTCTGCTTTGCTCTTCTCTTGCTCATGTTTGATAATTGCTAATGTTACAATGTACAAAGGAGGGTGCCTATATTCCGTTTGCCCTCTTGAATTCTACAACTATCAAATCTACAATAAATTCCTATCTAATAGCATTAAAACTATTAAATGCCTGAGCTACCTAAGGACGTGAGCTTAAAGGCTCACGGTCCATTTACAATATACATAGTGCACTCCTTATGAATGCCTTCATCTAAAGGGCGGTGCAACAACTTTCCAAAGCATTTCAAAATTTGTGTGCTGGCGCTATCCAGTTGTTTCCTCTAAATGTGTTGGCTCGCTTGTTGAGTGAGCGATGCTCCTGCATCATTTTACCACTCTACTCAACACCCTACATTTATCTCAAAATAAAATCACTTTATCTACTAAAAACACAACTGAGAAATCAACTAAACGTGTAACAAAAACATAAACATGGAAAAAAAATCAAGTACATATAGACACCAATATTTTCGGGTATAAACCCTTTGAAAAACTCTGAAGGTAAAACCAATCCAATGATATTTTTATTAAGGTCAAATCAGGGCTCCTGTAATAGAGAAAATAACCCACTGAGAGAATTATACACTGCATACAATCCTGGAAACTACTGTGCTATTGTATGACCCTGTATGAACATGTTTCTCGAGGAATATGTGATTCATCCCATTGTGAACTATGTATATATGTGACTTTCTACACTGTGAATCATGTATCTATACAGAAAACCCATATGAAAATATTTGTACGATTTGTTTCTTCCCTGTGGATTTTGTCCTTTTAAACCCACCTGCATCTGCCTCTACTCTCTCTCCTCCTTGACCTGTATGATCTCTAGATGGAATTTAGTCTCCACCTATCCAATATCTTGAATCATGGTCCTATGTGATCCAACCCTCTAATGAACACTTGGATGAAATAACTTCACCCAACATATGATATCTCCTCACTCTAGTTTAATAAAAATCCCTTCTTTGCTCCTACAATCTTCACACTAGAAAAATTCCTTCTTTTCTATCCTCTACCTTGGTCTTTCACCAAAGTGAATTCCTATGAAAGTCTTTCATAAGTGTATCTCACACAAGTCCCGACTGTTTCAACTCCCTCAACATAAGTCTCTTCAACTCAACCTCTCATCAAAAGTGTCTGACTTTGATCTCCTATCAAAATTGACTTCTCCTTTATCCCAACCTTGATTTTATAATCATGGGTTACAATATTTTTCTAATATTTAAAGTGATCTACAGTTGAGATTAATTCTCACACTCACTTAAGATTTATATTATGTGTTGCATGCTAAGCATATTCCTTAAATAACTCAATTCACTAATAAAAACAATTTTACTTTAATTAATTCATTTAACTAAAGAAAACTCACACTGGGATTTCAATGAATTCCACATGCTAGACACAAGAGAATGTATAAGTACATATTTGATGCTACCAAAAACATCAACAGGTTCTAGTAATGTAAGATTGGAACATGATTGCTCAAGTGGGGGTAGTGACAAATAAATAATATTGGTTGGGAGTGTAGATGGCCAAGTGGAACTTGACTAGAAAAGGTTGAGATCAAGAAAGCAATGGACCATAAATGACTAGAGTGATAGTGCACAGGGGTGCAAAGATCTAGAGGGATTCAAGGATAACCAAACACAACAAAAAAATAAATAAATGAAGATAAAATATATATGCATTGGAGTGCATGATAGAAGTGATGCATGATGCATACAATAAACATAGAATGCGTGCGCATGAAGTAGGAATGATCAGATTGAATGATTAATTCATATTCATGTGCATTGGTGCATGAGAAAATGCCTCAACATGTTTATCAAGTGCTTGTAGACCAAGAGTATCCTCTTGTTGTATGGAAATAATGATGTCATGATATTGAATATGACCAATGATGGGTTGTGTATCCAAGAAAAATGTTTATAGCATGGCTGAAAATGATGATGATGATGTTTCTTATGGCAACCATCTGTATGAATACAAATAGGATGGAAAAATGTTGATCAAGAGGTTGGTTAAGGGAGATTGCAAGATTCTACAAAAACATATCTTATAATTAGGTAGCATCAAGTAATTGATAACAACCATGTAGGTATGCATTTGTGTTGCTTATGATGCATAAATGTTGAATGGAATTAAGGTAAGAGTTCACTCATTTAAACTTTCAATATTTGAATTTATGTAAAGAATGAGGAACTTGAGTATAAAAATGTTTTTTAATGCTCATTTTATGAGAAATTTAATGGCATGTGTGTTATAATGGATTATGAGAGCATAACCAAGTCAATTCAGGAGGCATATTCATGCTATAGAACAATGGATTCCAGCATAGCTATGAATGTGTGAGACCATGAAGTGGTTGGATATGGAAGGGCCATAACACTATACAAGTCAATCAATATTCTTAATTATAATTAATGTTTGGATTGTAACTTGTTTTTCGATGCTAAATAACACTATGGGATTGTATTTTTGGTGTTTTGTATGGGTTGAAGAGGAAGGTATCCAAAAGATCAAACGATTAATTAGGAAGAATGGGATAATTTTTTGAGGCATTGTCTAGACATTCCAACTCACCATGGTGGAATACATGACATAGATATGTTCTATTCCAGAGCCAATGCAAACATGCATAATGCATATGTGGCCATGTGTATTGGCACATTGATTTATTTATTAGTAATGTTTGATTGCATTATGAAACACTTAGTATGTTGATAATGCACGTACAATGAATGATAGTTTCATTCTATATAATATGATTTTTAATACTCCCAGGTTGATCCCTATTTATAACTGTACATATCTTTTTATAGGCTTGTGAGCCAAGATATTATGGGCCTGACTGCCTATGTGATTATTAGGATAAATATCCTAGATGCTAAAAGGAAAACATGCCTATCATTTTAATATGTAATTACTCAGATTGTAAATAAAATCACAGGACTACTGTAGACCAATTAGACAAAATAGTATGGGGGGATAAACTCCACTAGAAATGGAAAGGAGGCTAAGAGTATATGAAGAGGGTCTAATCCTAGAGGGCTTAAGCCAAGGTAATATTTTAATAATATTTCCTAAAATTTTAATTTATGGATACATATACATTATGTTATCTATAATACCCCTAGGTCGAACCCCAACTGTAAATGTAAATACAAATGTACTTAGGATGGTGATTCAAGATGCAGAAATGAAAGTATATATGTGTTGTTGATGTAAATGTATTCACATGCAAACATTAATGAAAAACACATCACTACGTGCAAAGCAACCATGTAAAAGAGTATGGGGGAATAAACTCCACTACTTAGGGAAAGGGGGGGGGGGTAAAAGTTAAGGATAAGGGGCTAAGCTAGGGAGCTTAAGCCAAAAAGGAATATTATATTAATATTCCTTAAAATATAAAGAATGGATAATTATTTTTATCCTAAGTTCTCACGATGGGGACAAGTGGGCCAAATTATCTCTCAACATGACAAGTGTCTAGTTGGGAACATGCATACAAAGAGTTTGGACTTAGTTCATTTTCCATTATTCTATTCATGCCATCATTTTATCCTTTCCTCCACTCACTGATTTGGGATACCCTACGTACCTCTCTGTCACTATAGTGTACCTTTACCTTACCCAAACCAGCATTGTATTGTACATGTACATGTACCTGGTTAACTCAAGAGCTGGAATGAAGATGCAGGTTGTCAATCCCATCAGATATTAAAGAGGCGGGTTTTCAGGAGCATGAAGAGTTTTCTCTGGGTGATAGAATTGTTGGGAATTGTTTTCCTGAATGTGTCAAACTACAAATACAGGGCTCTGAGACTTCCTATCCGACCTATTGTTGAATCCCCAGAAAGGAAATGTGGCAACCGAAGGAATGTTAAGGAATGTTGACCTGAGAAGGGGCACATTTCCTGGGGTGGGATAGGCATGTGGGGAATGTGGGATTGTAGAATGTCAGTTTGAGTTGGCACATGTGAGATATTTTTTTCTATTTTCTAAGATACATCAACCCAGTTAAAATTTCATTTACCTGGGTGGACTTTAGTCCCAGCTCGGAGGTGACACACTACTAAGAGTTTTGAGAAGTGTGGTATAAGGATGGGAGGAGCATGGAAGGTCTACACACAATTGGTGGTATTTTTATCAAATATAAGTGTCAATTGTGTGTGAAATTACATGTTGCATCATTATTTATGCATTTTTTTAATGGGTTTTTCCTGTATATGCTAGATGTGTATTTCTATTTTTATTTTATATAAATCTATGTATTTGTAGAGTATTTGTATACTTTAAATTTGTATACAGTTCCAAAATGTTTCATGTGGCATATCCTAGCAGTCAGATGCTGGGGATGCTATAATATGGTATCAGAGATCTAGTTTTCAACACTGAGCCTAGATGGGATGAGCAAGTCGAAATTGAAGTGAAATTTCATAGATATTTTAAGTTACAGTGCATCCATGGGTTCGAGAAAGGTGCTAAGAGAACATGTTGATGGTGTTAAAAATATTAGGAGGTGTATCAGTTCAAGAAACCACACCAGTCATTGATTTTGGGCTATGAGATTATATCAGGGTCATTTGATCAAACCTAGACAAGAGGAGAGCGCACGGTAGAGGAGATTAGATCTGATTCATCGAATCTCTTCAAGAGAATTCAAGACCCCACACAATCGTCAGATCAAGATAAGAAATGCATATGTTAAAACCTGAAGTCCTTCAGACTTTTCCGCTCTAGTTGTTTTAAGTCATTTGTCATGAAAGATGAAAAATCCCTGAAGCTTCGAAGTCCTGGGTGAATCTACATCGTGGATCACTGGGAGGAGTTCTTGACCATTGTATTGGTCGTGGAATAAATATGGGTCATTGGATCAAACCCCAAACTAGAAGAGGAGTTCCATGGATAATATCAGATCCCAATCGTTGGATCTATGCACATGAAAATGTGAGTCGTATATCTCATAGTTCAGATATTCAACACTTCGGGAGAAGTCGGTCATTTTTGCGCAAAGGGAAGAATTATCTGAAGTCCCCAAGTATGGAGTCAATACAGACCATTCATTGTTGGGGGAAACATGTTTGTAGATTATCGAATGTCTAGAGATTTAACTCTCTAGAGGATTGTGAGTGGAATGTGTTCTAGCATAAAAATTCCCAAATCCCCAAACCTCGTAGTCAATCAAGGATGTCCATTGATGGGGATACATGAACCATATATCTCATCCCATCACCAATTAAACATTTAGAAATATAGGAGGCAACATGCATTGGAGTCTCAGTACGCCAGAAGCCCGAAGTTCCGGAGGAGATCCCTGTCATTGGGTGTTGGAGTAGTGTGGGTCATAGATCGTCGGTTCGACGTTCGACAATTCAGAGGTGTTTTTTGTTGGAGTGGAGAAAATTCCCAAATCTCGGAGCCCCGGAGCTCCTTTGGACCATATATCATGAAAAAGAGTGTGTACCATCGATTCTTGAACCCTTTGGGGGTTCACCACTTTGACATTCAGGGGGAGTGTTCTGTTCTGTTGGAAAATCTTCGTAAGCCCGAAGCTCTGGAGTGTTGAAGTAACAGAGCTCCGGAGAAGTACCCGTTCGGGAGTTTTCCAATTCGACACTTGAGGGATTTGGAGTGTGTTAAGGGAGAAACCTTTGAAGTCTAAATTTACAAAGCGTCGGAGTCCCAAACATCCAGATAAGTTCCATTTAGGTAAGCATCTCGTTCTAGCCCATGGTCACATGAGATTTGGGCTGAAGTAAAGGGGATAGTTCCCCAAAAATGATTTTAAGATAGAAAGGGGCTTAGAGAAGGATCCTGTGGGTTTATTATTTGTACATACCTACATTTGAGGGAAATCAATGGGGCCTGTGAACCTTAAGAGAGGATCCAACATGGCTCTGAGAGCTAATTTGGCTTCCAAAGAAGATCACCTATACAAGGAATGCCCTCACAAAATGGACATTTTTTTTTAAATAACCATAAATTTCTTCTCAAGACTCACAATTGAGCATGGAAGCAAGCATTAAAAAGGTCTTGGATAGTAGAATATAATTTTTCACCCAGAAAATCGATCTGGGTGGCCAATTTTTCAGGAAATCAAAAGAAAGAGTTATGATGCATTATTGAACGAGAATTATTCATAATTTCATGCAATTGATAAATCAATTATCCTAACAATTTTTTTGGTTGCACATTTTGCAGAGTTAACAACAGTTAGATAAGAATGGGATCAAAATAGAGTTCAAAATCATGGAAGATACATAGTGGGCTTATAGCCATAAAGATGATATCAAAGGGATGTATGTCCATATGGGTAATGAAGGTACAAACTCAAATGGTCATGGAGAAGGAAAGGAAGAAAAAATGAACTTGGTAGAGACCATTCAAATTTTGCAAAAGGATTTCCAAAGTTATAATTATGATAATGAGAGGATTATGAAAGCCAAGGAGAAGCATGAGGACTTCAACATAAATTTAATATAGAGCTTGGGAAAAATAGAAAAGAATATGGATAAGGAGAATGACTCAAGCAAAAAAAGAAGTCACAGGTCCCATGATGAGAGGAGAAGAACAATAAGTGTTGGTAGACATCACCATCACTTCTCAAGGAATTACACTAGGAGAGAACACATTGGTTCAAGTGCATCCCCTATAAGGAAGCATAAGAGTAGGTCTGGGGTGGATGAGCTACAAGGATAAATGAAAAAAATCAATTCTCCTACATTTGATGGGGAGCATAAGAAGGATGAAGATGCAGAGACATGGCTGCTAGGAATGAAAAAGTATGTTCAATTTCATAATTACTCTTCACACACAAAAGGAATAATTTACATCTATCATGTCAAGGGAAAGGCATCCATGTGGTGGGACCAGTTTTTGCAAGTGAAACACATTAATGAGAAAAATGTTACTTGGAAGGAATTGAAGGGGTATTTTCAAAAGAAATACTTGACTAAGAGATATTATTACAAGGAAATGAAGGAGTTATTTGAACTCAAGATTGTGAGTATGACCATATATGAATATGAAAGAAGGTTTTTAGAAATGCTAAAGTATGTTTCTTTCATCAAGGAAGAGCCAATTAATATTCAGAGGTATTTGAGTGGACTTCATCATTCATCAATGACAATATACAATATGATGATCCCAAAACATTGAAGGAGACAATAAGGCGAGATAAATGCCTTTATGATCAACATAAATCAAGACCAACTTTACAAAAATATTGGGAAGACAAGAAGAAAAACAAGGTGAAACAAAGGAAAAAAGGGAATAAGTCACCATTCTTCAGAAATAATCCTCAGGGACAACCAACTTCTAGAGAACCCAGAATGATTGAAACAGGAAGGAAAAGGCTAAGGCATCCACCTAAAAAATATTGGGGTTGTGGGGGAGATCATATGTACAGATATTGTCCTCATAGAGGTGAAAAAGTGAGGATTGTTCACAATGTACAACAAGATGATACAATGGAGGACATGGGAATAAATGTACCTAGGATCTATGCAACCATGGAAAACAATCAAGTTGAGTTTCAGTCACATATGATTGAAGTGGAAGGTAAGATAAACAACCAAACCATTGCTATTTTAATTGATTCAGGATCTAGTCATAGTTATATAGATCCTAAGATGGTGGAAATATTGAATTTTCCAAGAATAAATCTTGGAAAATATTGGTTGGTACAAATAGCTACTGGAGATAAAATAAAAATTAATGAGATGGTTAAGGCATGTCCAATGGACATGAATGGACTGAGCACTAGGGAAGATTTGAACATCATACCTTTAGGTTCTTATGACTATATAATTGGTATGGATTGGTTGGACCAACACCATGCTATCCTATATTTTTTATAATAATAAATTTACTTGATGGGATGAGGAAAGGAACCTAAGGACAATATAGGGAATTCCCAGGGTAGTAACTGTCAAAGAAATTTCATCATTGCAGCTAAAAACAAGTTACAGAAAAGGGTGTCAAATATTTGCAGGACATATGAAAGAGACACCTAAAGATAAGGTGTCAAATATTGAAGATTATGTAGTCCTAAAAGAGTTTGAATATGTATTTAAATAAATACCAGGATTACCCCCTAAAAGAGATATTGATTTCTCCATCAATCTAATACCTGGAGAAGCCCCAGTATCCAAGACCCCTTACAAGATGAGTACACCAACATTGAATGAATTGAAAATGCAACTTGAAGAGCTTCTGAATAAGGGGTATATACGCCCAAGTGAGTCACCTTGGGGTTCCCCAATATTATTTGTGAAGAAAAAGTATGGAACATTGAGACTTTGCATTGACTTCAAGAATTTGAACAAGGTAACTATGAAGAACAAGTATCATTTGCCAAGGATCGATGACCTCTTTGATTAGTTGAAAGATAAAAAAATATTCTCCAAGAATGATCTCAAGTTAGTTTATCATCAGGTAATAATTAAAGAATAAGACATCAACAAGACTTCTTTTAGAACAAGGTATGGGAATTATGAGTTCACAGTGGTGTCATTTGGGTTACCGAATGCACCAGTTGTCTTCATGTGTTTAATGAATGGTATTTTCAAAGAATACTTAGATAATTTTGTCATTGTATTTTTATATGACATTCTTATATATTATAATTCAAAGGAAGATCATGAACAACACTTGAGGATGGTGTTACAGGTATTAAGGGAGCATCAGTTGTATGCCAAATTGGGCAAGTGCTCATTTTACTAAAAGAAAATTCATTATTTGGGACATATCATTTCAGAGGAAGGGATATCAACGGATCCTGAAAAGATTGAGGCCATTAGAGAATGGTCATCACAAAAGAATGTGACAGAGGTCAGATAATTCATGGGCCTTTCAGGCTACTATAGGTGATTTATTGAAGGATTCTCAAAGATTGCACACCCGATAACGTCCTTGCAAAAGAAGGGGGTGACATTTTAGTGGACATTGGATTGTGAAAAGAGTTTCCAACACTTGAAGAATTTAATAACAAGTGCTCCAATAATAAGGATTGTTAATCCAAATGAAGACTTCATTGTATGCATTGATGCATGTAAATAAGGGCTTGGTGGAATCCTCAGTCAAGATGGGTATGTGGTATGCTATGAATCAAGGAAGTTGAAGCTGGATCATGAAAGGAACTATGCTACTCATGACTTGGAGTTGGTAGCCATAGTGCATGCCTTGAATATGTGGAGGCTCTACCTCATGGGGAAAAGGTTCAAGTTGAGTATATACCATAGTCGTCTGAAATATTTATTTGGACAACCAACTCTAAATGCCAAGAAAATAAGGTGTTTAGAATTTCTCAATGAATATGAATTTGATATAAAGCATATCAGAGGGAAAGAGAACAAGGTAGCTGATGCACTTAGCATAAGGGTGTGTGAGTTGCATGCTACATCCATTAGCATGTACCAATAAAATTTGAAAGACACAATCTCAGAGGCTACAAAATTAGATTTGCAATACATGGAAATAATAACAAAATTAAAACAAGGTATTTTGCAGTAGAAATTGAAGACTATAAGCTAGGAAATGAGGAAATTCTCATATACAAGGGAAATATTTATGTACCAAATTCCCAAGAATTGAAAAATATGATATTTAGAGAAATAAATAATGTACCTTATGCTGGGCACCCAGGTTATTAGAAAACTATTGCAGCTGTCAAGAGCCAATATGATTGGCTAGGCATGAAGAAAGAAGTTTTTGAGTTTATTGCCAAATTTTTAGAGTGTCAAAAGGTCAAGGATGAGCATAGACACCCAGCTAGTTTTCTACAACCATTAACCATTCCTGACTGGAAATGGGAAGTTGTAACAATGGATTTCATCACCAAACTGCCTAGAACAACCAAGCAGCATAATTCTATCATGGTAGTGGTGGATAATCTTACCAAAGTTGCCCATTTTATTCCAATAAAGCTTACTCACAAGGAAACCAACATTTTTTATATTTGTATGAGATAAATTGCTCGAATACATGGGATACCCAAGACATTGTGTCTGACAGGGATCCAAAATTTACTACAAAATTTTGGAAAGGATTATTTAAAGAATTCAAAACAGATTTGAATTTTAGCACAACGTATCACCCATAATCAGATGGCAAACAAAGAGGGTGAACTAAGTGATTGAGGATATGTTGAGGATGTATGTGATGGATATACCATCAAAATGGGAAGACTACCTACACTTAGTAAATATTTATTATAACAATGGGTACCAAGAATATCTAAATATGAGCCCATATGAGGCACTTTATGGCAGAAGGTGCAACACACGGGTAATCTAGGAAAACCCAATAGATAGAGTAGTGGTTGGGAAAAAATTACTCAAGGAAATGGAAGAGAAAATGTTAAAAATAAAACAAAATTTAAAGGTTGCTCAAGACAGGAAAAAAAATCTATGTTGATAAGGGAAAAACTCACAGGGAATTTAAAGTGCGGGACCATGTATTCTTGAAAGTAAAATCCAACAAAAGTTCCCTGAAGTTGGGAAATTGTTTAAAGTTGGAAACTTGTTATTGTGGGACGTTTTAAATCCTAGAGAGGATTGGGCTTGTAACATACATTCTTTCCTTTCCTGCATCAATGCTTATTCATATTGTGTTCCATGTATTTAAGGTCAAGCAGCTCCAGAATCGATCCATAGAGATAGTAAAGGTCCAATGGACCTGATATGCTCCTGATGATGCAACTTGGGAGCACGAGGATGCTATGTGGGCATAATACCCACATCGTTTTGAGGATTTTTGAAATTTTGGATCATATCTATGTATATATTGCACTGAGGACAATGCATAAAGAAGGGGGAGGGGAATGTAATACCCCTAGGCCAAACCCCAATTGTAAATGTAAATACAAATGTACTTAGGTTGGTGAGCTAGGATGCAGAAAGGAAATTTTATCTATGATGTAAATGTAAATGTATTCACATGCAAATATTAATGAAAAATACATTAGTGCGTGTAGAAAAACCATGTAAAAGAGTATGGGGGACTAAACTCCACTAGTTAGGGGAAGGGGGGGGATAAAATATAAGGATAAGGGGATAAGATAGGGAACTTAATCCAAAAAGGAATATTATATCAATATTCCTTAAAATATAAAGTATGGATAATTATTTTTATCCTAAGTTCTAAGGATGGGGACAAGTGGGCCAAAGTAGCTCTCAACATGACACATGTCAAGTTGGGCACATGCATACAAATAGTTTGGACTTAGTGCATTTTCCATTATTCCATTTATGCCATCATTTTCTCCTTTCCTTCACTCATGTATTTGGGTTTCCCTTCATACCTCTCTGTCACTAGCAGCGTACCTGTACCTTACCTAAACTAGTAATGTATTGTACATGCACCTGTACCTGGTTAAATCAAGATATGAACTGAAGATCTGGGTTGTCAGGCCCGTGGGATATTGAAGAGGTGGGTTTTCAGGCCTATGAGCAATTCTCTCTAGGTGAGAGAATTGTTGGGAATTATTTTCCCAAAGGTTCCAAACTGTAGCTAAAGGGATTTGAGACTTCCTGTCCATCCTGTTGTTGAAGCCCTGAAATTTAAATGGGGTAAACGAAGGACTGTTGAAAAAATAAGGGGCACGTTTCCTGGGGTGGGAAAAGAATGTGGGGAAAGAGGGACTGTAGGATATCAGTTTGAGTTGGAACCTATGAGAGATTTTTTGCATATTT